>JANHFM010003852.1:322179-333952 GCA_032468115.1 Grayia smithii
TCCAGGGGAAATTTCCATTCCCACCCCACTCCAGAGGAAGGATATTGCAAAACCTCCATTCCCACCCCACTCTGGGGTCAGCCAGAGGTGATATTTCCCAGTTCTCCAAACTGCTCAAAATTTTCGCTATCGGTTCTCCAGAACCTGTCAGAACCTGCTGGATTTCACCCCTGGTTTGAGGATGCTCTTCACTCAGAACTTTATCACAGAGCACCTGGACAGTGACACTGGAATCTGCAGCAGAGCTATAAAATGTATGGAGATAGATCGTAGATAATCCAATCAACTGTAGAAAAAGCAGTTTCAGCAGCTCTCCTCAAAACTGACAGTCTACATGGTGCATTTAAATTAATTACATTGAGAATTCTGTTTGGCGTCTTTTGTTTTATTGTATATTTTGCAAATCTAAAATAACTGAGCACTTTATATCTGATTCCTTACAGCTGTGTTTCATTTATTTAAATATCATTTTAAGGCTATTTAAAGTAATCACCAGAAAGAAATTAGGAAGGATCTTAGCATGTTCTGAATATTGTGTAAAGATAACTCTGTGTGTTCTATAATTTTATTAGTTTAGCATTTTCAGTAAAAATATAGATCAGAATGATTTCAATAGAATTAAACTAGGTTTGATTGTCAATTGAATAAGTATGTCAACCCCCCCCCCAAAATATAGCAGTGAAAACAATGGCAGAAAAAGAAGACTGCTGTTCATTTCTGTGGTAGGCAGTGATGAGCACATGCAGTACAATCAGTAAGGTATTTTTAAAAAAAGAAAATTAAAGTGGTTACTTTTTCCTATTAATTATTTAATAATTGATTATTCATTCTCTACTTGCAAAATGCTGTAAACTCAGAATCAATGTTTACATAAGGTATCTGTATTTCAAGATTACAATAAATAAACCTATATTCATTGGAATCTTCAGTGTAATAAATTTTATTAAGTTTCATTAAATGTTTAATTAAAACAGTCAGTTTTGCTATTTCTGCTAACATCTTTACCATCTATTCTTCCATTGTGGAAATTGGTGCATCTTTCCATCTTTTTAAGCAAGATTCTGGCTATCGTCAATATATATAGTAATAAAGTTCCAAATTTTCTTTCAAGTTCTTTATCCTTTATCCACTGTAATCTTTAATTATGTTGTTGAGTCTTTGGAAGAGCTTATATATAGTTGCATTTTTATATAAGAATAAATTCAATTCTCAGGGTTTATTTTAAGAAAACAATCATAACTTTCGATATAATCCAATCCCAAAGGATTATGCAGAATGTAAAAAGTGTGATACTTATAACCACTTCCATGTTCATAAAGTTACAAGTTATTGAGAGAACTGAAATATCTGGATCAAAGGGTTTTTTTCCATCTCCAAATTTAATAATGGTAGCAATTTTAGTATTACATGTTTTGTGGTTATAAAAAGATGGAGAATATTAATTGCCTAGGCATTTTAATTAGCATTGTCTATGATTTAGGAGGGATTCCTCTTAAGAGCAGTTATACATTATATTCATACTGACATGAATAGAAGGGAAACATTACTTTCTTTTTGTATTTTTAAACTTATTCAAACAATAATTCTAACGTCTGGTATATTTATTGTGTATGGAGCAAGTGAGTTAATTAATATTTTGTTCTTTAACCATGGATTCAACTTCTTTTTCTAAAAAGATAAATCTTTCCTTCTCTCCCAAATGCATTTAGCAGCAGATAATTATCCCAGACAAGTTGCTAAATAATTTAACTGTGGCACAAACTAAGAACATTTTAAGTTGTTAAAATACTTGTTTAAATTGCCTCAAGGCATGTATTCCCTCTGTCATTTCACAGAAAATTGAAAGGAAAATTATCACCTTAGTAGTATTGTCATATGTTAATGAAACCTATTAATGGAATGTACTTGTCAAGTACAACATGTATTTGGGCCATCACCTTTTGAATATTTCTATTTTTAGGATCTGAGGCAGGATGTTTGAAAAGAATCACATTCAAATGGTATGAAATAAGAAGTTGTACGCAATTTTATCATATGACTGGGGAGCATTATTGAAGGCTATACTTGTTTTTCGTGTCAAACTTGGAAATCATATTAGCTACATTCCAAGCTGCCAGCTCTTTGAAGGGAAGGGGGTTGTGTGATAGTCATAATAAGGTTATGTAATAAACGGACAGACTAATTGCATCGGCTGGTGGAAGAGGAGGGTGCACAGATGAAGGAGAAATTGATTGGTGCTCGTCATGAGGAGGGAGGAGGAGAGAATGGACGGAAGGGGGTGAAGTCTGGATTGCTTTCAGTTTTGGAATTCACCGGGATGTGCCAGGTTGTTAATTGAATAAAATGGACTTTGAACCTTGAAGGTGAGATGGTTTTATTTCAACGAGCATATCTGGAACCCTGACATTTGGGTTATTTAGGGGTTCGTATGCTACTCAAAAATTAGGTGAGATCAAGGAACCGCTAAGTTCATTCGAAACAAAATGTACCTACATTTTGAATAATTATATAAGAGTTTTGTAATAAGAAAAATAAAATTTGGTGGCAATTTATGAAGGAGCTCTAGTAACCACATGGAAAACTTTGAGGATTGTGTAATGAAGATAACCTCAGGATGCATTCCTTGATTAGCCTAATTTAGTATAGATCTTGATATAAGGAAAATATACACTTTAGCTTTAGTGAGTTACAAAATATTTCAAAAATATTTATGACTATGAAGAAAAATTAAGAAAGAATTGGTTTAAGATTAGGAGTGTCCAGAACAAAGAATCTGTCATCGGTATATAGAAATAAATACTTTCTAGATATTTATATAGATAGATAAAAGAAATAAATTGCTTTTATATATATATATATATATATATATATATATTTCATCTTCTGGAAAATATAAAGCTGCTTTGTATGAAAGTAAATTAAAGTCACATGGAAGGAAGGAAGGAAGGAAGGAAGGAAGGAAGGAAGGAAGAAAGGAAGAAGGAAATAATGAAAGAAGGGAGCTAAGGAGAAAGAAAGTGAGAAAGATCTGCTGAGATTTTTTTTAAAATGAAGAAATTATGAAAAGTGTAAAGCATAATGAAGCAACTGATGATCCCAAGTGATATGAAAGACTTACAATGTTGGAAAACATTTGGATATATTTAATATGATAATAAAAAAAATAAAGAATCTCAAAAGAAAACAGATGGCATTGAATTTCATTTGAGGTATACTTACTTTGTAGAGCTGTAATAGAATGCGATGTCTACACCATTCCATTTCAGTGAGGTAAAATAATATGAAATCCAAATACAGAAAATTCTCAGTTTATGAGCAGACTTGCCCATCTACGGTTTGCTCTTTTTCTTTTTCCTTCCACTTTTACTGTTCAGGAAGGAAGGTGAAGCTTTGCAAAATATGATAACCAAAGCCTTTTAAAAAAGATTTTATTTACAAATTATTAAAAAAAAATACATATAAAACAATATTTGTTATTGCATATATATTGGATATGTAACTCACTGAAAGGTTTTTTTTCTATGATCTATTTGCTTATTTTCTCGCTCTTATCCTTCAGGAATGAGGTTTTGTGTAATAGCCTCTCTTTAACAGAATATAGAGTTGAGCAATGAGGTTTACAAGAATTCTAACTAGACCGTACTGTTTTGTCACTGTTGAGTTCAAAGGGGTGTTAATCTCAACATCAAGGATACATTATACACTACAAAACACAGGTAATTTAAGAAGAAGCAATTCAGAAAATGAAAAGGGTAAAAGTTATGATTAGGTACCATTGAATTAGATTTAAATCCTACTGACTTTATAGAAAAGTGTTGCCATTATATCTGTCTTTTTTTTCTCACTGTGTTGTTCCTTGTAGTGCTTCCAAATTGATCTCTTTTTACTGGATTTTAAATAAACTGAGTTACCATTGTACAAAGTAATTGATGAATTCTCTTTTCTTGCAATATTTGAACTCTCACTTCTCCAGAGCTTTCTTCTAAAAATTTATCCTCAGTTTAAATTGTAAATGTGAGGAATGATGGAAAAGTCTTCCCTCTCTTTAAGTCAACCTAGAGAAGTCACTAATTCTCCACATACAGATAGTTCTGTGGAAATATGTTGCACCCATAGGAATACTCTCACAGGAATTCTGCACAAATAATATGAAACTATTTAGGTAACTGGAGGGGAAAGTAGATAAAATTTAATCAGTAGATAAAATTGACAGGCAGAACTGCATTATGGTTATAGCATTGGAACAGAACCATATCCACCAAAATTTGCCCCAGCTATGAACCATAGCAAGGGAACAAACTAGAAACCAGGAGACAGTGAGTGCTGGTTCCATTTTAGGTATAAAGCTAGTTATTTGAAAACCTTGCCAAAAGTGGTGAGTTTCAAATTTTTTTACCACCAGTTCTGTGGGTATGGCTTATTGGACATGGCTTATTGGACATGGCAGGGGAAGGATACTGTAAAATCTCCATTCCCTCCCCCCTCCAGGGGAAGGTTACTGCAAAATTCCCATTTCCTCCTGATCAGCTGAGATTTGAGAGGCAGAGAATAGATGGGGGCAGGGCCAGTCAGAGGTGGTATTTACCGGTTCTTCGAACTACTCGAAATTTCCGCTACCAGTTCTCCAGAACTGGTCAGAACCTGCTGAAACCCACCTCTGGCTGACACCACACACACACGCACACACGCACACACACACACACACACACACACACACACTGCAGTGGGTGATTTTTGATCATTCATTTTTGGTCTGCCCAAAAATGTATCTCCCAGGAAAATTATGGAAAGGGCAAAAAGAAATACATTGCTATAGGTATTACATTGAATTCTTGGGAGAAAGCCAGGATATAAATCTAAGAGTTAAATACTGTACTGTCAGAATTAAAAAATAAAGATCAGTATGATTTATATGGTTAGTGTTCTGCTTCTAAGGCAATTTATCATGTTATTGAATCCTGAAGTAGGACTGATAGTACCTAAAAGATGGGTTGGACAGTATAGAATTTTTTCTTAATTGTATTTTATTAAAAAATAAAGTACCAGTTTCATCTTGGTACAGCACAGGATATAAATTAGTCTTAAGAAAACTAGAACTACATTCCTTTTTTAAAATATTACATATTTTATTTTTGGTTATGATCCACAATTACACTTTAATTCTACATAAAAGTTTCTAGTTTATTATGTCATGAAAAACATTTTACTTGTATAGTTTAAATTTGGGTAGATTGGATAGATTAATTTTGAGTAAATTATCTAAAAAAAAAACCTTCCCTTCATGAAAATAACATGTATTTTATTTCCATGTGGAGACTGCTTCTCAATTTTGTGCTTGAAGTGGGAAAGAATGAAACTTTGATTTTGGGTTTTACCAATTTGACTGACAGATCTTTATAGAAATGACTAGTTTACATTATTATGAAAAAACAAAAAGTTGTGATTTGATGTTAATGCCTTATTTTACTGCAACAGAGAGAGTCAGAAGTTAATGCTTCTTTTTTTAAACCTTCCTCATTTTTCTTCCTCCTCTTCCTCCCCATTGTTTCCCTATTTTCTTTTGTATATTGTATCTTATTTTATATTATAATTCAGTAAAAATGTTAACAAGAAAATAACATAAGTAAACTTTCAAAGACTCATCATTGCATGGCTTTAAAGGTGACCTTATATCCTCACAAATATGAACAAAGTTATACTGATTATTGTGAAAAATCAATTCTATGCAAAACTGAATGTGTTATTTTAATGGAGAAAAAAAATGGGGGAGGGTCTAAAGAAGAATCTATTTTTACAACTTCTTCTTCCACACCCTGTATTTTCTGTTTCATGGTAAGCATTTATTTTTTTTCCATTTGAAGAAAATAAGTATTGCTTACTGCCCAGAAAGATTGGAAGAAAATCTATGCACTTTCAGAAATATTAAGGCACCCTGTGCTGCATCACTTTCCTTTTATCTTCTGCATTCTGAAAAGAAAGCTTTCACATTATTTGAAGCAGAAGGAAAAAGGTCATTATGAATCTCTAGATTTGACAGTACCTTTTATGTAAAAACAAATTTGAAAACATTTAAATTCTGGATACACTTGGGATCAGTGGTGCTATACCTGAGGATATCTGTTCCTTTGGTTGCATATGTTCCATTCTTTGGCCTAACATTAACATTTAACATTATCTTTGTTACTAAAAGCTGCCCACCCTGACACATTTCAGGGCCATTTGTTGTAAAATAAGAATGGTGAAGGACTGTGACAAGTGCTTTCTCTAAAAAACATAGTTATAAAACACACCAAGACAAAGACATGTATAGTAGAATACATTGAGATGGACAGCCTGTGGGAAATGATGGGGAGCAATCTAAATAGTTTGCCTTTTGATGAATTGGCCATATCAGGGCTCCCATATTGGAGAAACTTCCTATTGTGAATGGAGAAACAACCTCATGACAGTGAAGGATTGTGAGAATATGACCACCATCTATTTGAATTTCCAAATCCATTTTTCAGCTAAAAGATATTGCCCTGGGTTATACAACCTTGCATATTACAAAAGTGAGAAGAAAAAATGAACCATAAGAATCATTAAAAATGTATGTACAAATACTAAGACTCATCCACATTAGTATGTGCAGATATTGTTGTTGGGTGGTACACCATTCCTCTAAGAAGGAATGTTTTAAGTAATAGATCATGCTTTGTTCAATATATTTTTCTGGTTGCAACCATAAGAATTATAACCATGCATTAAATTTAAAACAAAGAGGCTCAAATATTGTCAAATGCTGTTAAAATAAGACCTTTTTGACAGTCATCATGAAGAGACAACTTCCTAATAGACACATTCCAAAATTTAGACAGTGACAGAGTCTAGACTTTGGATGCTGGCCTTTACCCTCTTATATGAAAGGGATGTTTTACAGATGATATTGTTTAATTTAAAATATTATTTCATTTAAATTTGAAGATGTTTATTTTCATCCTATTGAACAGGACAGAATACTAACAATACCCCACTATACGAAGCTCCAGTTATGGAACTGATTGGCTGAATAAGACCCAAATACAATAGTACATGCCATTACTTAGAACAGGGGGTCCCCAATCTTTTTTGCCATAGGAATCAGTTTCTGGAAAAGTCAAATTTTCCATGGATTGGGCAGGGATGGAATGGGGATGGTTTCACACGTTACCTAGAACCTATGCATGCACAGATGCAGCTTCGCTCACTTCTATGACCTGATTCAATAGGCTGTGGCCCAATACTAGTCTGTGGACCAGAGGTTGGAGAGCTCTAACTTAGAGGATTTAACTGTACCATGTACCAACTGTACCATAAGCCTGCACCATGAAGAGGATAGGCTATAGTATTTAGCTCTGTCTTGAATCCCTGAAGTATCACCTCTGCATATGATTTGCTCTTTGGAGAAAATAATTTTTGAGTTATTTCAAGTGCTGTTCTCTGACCAGATTGACAGCTGAAATATTTTTTAAAATGTACAGGTGATCTTTGCTTAGTGATTATAATTGAGACTGACAAATTGGTCACTAAGTGCCATGGTCTCAAAATCACATAACTATGAAGGGCTTACAATTTGATTTTCCATTCAATCACTAAGCAAGTCACTATAGTATAAATGACTTATCACATGTCTGCAACTTGTGATTCTTTTTCTGCATTCTCCATTAACTCTGCTTGTCATAAACCAATTGGGAACACTCAGATAATGATCACATGACCATGCAATGCTGAAATGGTTGTAAATGTGAGGACTCATTTCAAAGCTGTGGTTTTACATCATTTACATCAGTGCAATATGGAACAGTTGCTAAACGAGGCACTTAATAAGTGAGCATTATCTGTATTGTTCTTTCCTACTTTTCTGTTGGGCTTTAGTTCTGTTTTGTTTTGTTTTTTATGTCGACCAGTGTGCTATTCCATCATTTTTCTTAGGTAGAAAGATTTTATCAGCTCTCAAACAGCCCAAAGTGATTGATATTCTCTTTCTAATCTGTATGTGATAAATGCTGTATTTCAGAAACATGTCACTTTCTTTTTCTTTCTTATTCCTTCATTTGAAGTATCACAACTTAAAAATGAAGACAGGTGATTACTCCAAACAGCATGCCAATAAAGGAGTTCCCCAGGCAATTTATTCTTTTTTTTTAAGTTAGTCTCTGTTCTTTCTTAGTTAAATCACAAGATATCATCAGGATGCCTAAAATCACATTGCTTCAATATGTCTTTTGTATTTTCAGTGTAAACCCTTCAGGCACTGAGGGAAAAACACTTTTATAAATGATCATACATTTCACATTTACAGTTAGCTTCCACAAAGTTTGAGCATGCCGTCTTCTCTTTCTTGAACAGTCATGTGCTTAATGTAAATGGAGACTTCATCAGTGATTCTATTAAACTATCACAGTGTATCTACAAGCCCCTTCTTCTAGGCCACTATTTGTTTGTCAATCCTGACAACTTTAAGTTATGCAGACTTCAATTCTCAGAATTCATCAGCCAGACTTTAAAGTTGCTAAGTTTGACAAACATTGCTTTAGACTCAGATTCGTGGCTTTTTAAAACCTTTCATCCATGCTATAGTGAATACATAGGCCATGCTGAATCTCGTTATGTCCATAAACATCATTCCAATTTAGGTGGAAACAGAGACAGACAAATTCCCTGTAAACTGGGAGTGAGCAGTTCAAGTCCAAGGATATCTGCTGCCCTCAAAACTTCTTTTTGTTATTCCAGAAAGTGGGAGAAGGAAAATAATTCATGTTATCCTCATACATTTCCTTGCCTTTGATGGATAATCACTACTATGCTGATTCATATTTGAATTGGAGGATATTGAATGAAAAGGAAGGACTGATTGTCATGCCTTATGTGATCCTAATTCATCATTCAATTACCTGATGCCTTCCATTAAATCTGTCTCTATCGGAATTTCTAGGTAATGACACCTTTGGCTTTCAGGAACAGAAGCAGTTTTATGGTGGAGCCAATTTCCTTATGAGATGATGGGTCTGCCATATCTGAATGCATTGGAGCAGCCCCCCCCCCCACCTTGTCCCCAGCCACCTGTAAGGATGCTTTAGTTGGGATAATGCTTGAGTAGATAGATATGTCCATTTGTACGCTCCTAGAAACTGATGCCATTTTCATGGAACTGATTTATATTCAGGCAATGCAACTGAAACAGTTCACAAAAATTCTCGAGTCATGCACTTCTTTCAGTTGCTGACTGACTCTGCTTTGCAGCTTCCTTTTCCAAAGTTCTCTGTGCCTGACATTTTCTACTGTCAGTGGGAAACATACAAAAGCCACCACCTCACTGAAGTCATCATTGAAATATAATGGGATCGGTATCACCTTTCAGTGTGCTACAGCTACAAACAATGCTAATAAAACTAACTCTATGTATTTCTCTTATCACTGGTAAAATACATGAAAAGGTAGCAAGTGCTGGCAGATTTGATTTCTCTGTGTTCTTCCAAGAAAATGTGATTGGTGGTAATAGAAAAGCACCTTCTGCTAAAGAAAGCTTTGTTATTTGTTGATATATTATTTTCCCAAAGGTTTTATCAGGATCAAAAATAGGCATTGCTGGAATAGAAAAGCCCCATATACTAGATCATGTTTAATTGGTCTCTTTGGGGAAGATAAGAACCTAAAAATCTTGCCTGAATTTAAGTAAATTTTGGATCAAGATATTAAAAACATAATAGAGTTTTCATTCCATCTAACAGGACAACTTTTAACATCACCCCTAGGACTATCACTAAATATTTCTTCAATAATCTTACATTCCCCACACAGGAGACTTTTCTTGTGGTCCAAACTGATGTGCTACCCATTAAGATGGCAACGGGTAGACTTACCAAGTCTTGTCTACATTCTGATATGGAGATAGCATCTGTAGCCCATATGTTGCTAATATGCCCATTTTACATTCAGTGGAATATGGATGTTATAATTCCAGTAGTTATCCCAAAAGTGTTCTTGTGATCAATAGATTTGTCATTTTAATAGTTTTTAAGCAGCTATCTGAAAGGTTTATATCTTGCTTAAAATTTTGACAGAGAGAAGTTTATTTCATTCATTGACCATTAAAAATACAATCAATAAAATGAGCAACACAAAACTAGCAATAAGAGCTATCAGGAACCACTTACGCGTGAAGATTACACATAATTTAGCAAAATTTTGCTACTTTTAGAGAAATGAATTTATCTTGATTATTTAACAGATAGCTCAGATAAAAGCTATCAAGTGCCTTGGATATTTGAATAAAAGTAGAGTAATCAACTGATGATGAATGTCCCCGTAGAACTGGCAAAACAGAAAAACATGGGCTATGGTTTCTATGGTACCTTAATTACAGGAACAGTACAATATTGGGTTTTATAAGGGGTTTTCCTATATTTCCCTTCCAGGACAACTGTGGAGAGAATATTAAATCAAGCTATGGATAAAATATCCTAAATTTGGGAACTGTGATATGATATGAAAATGGGGCTAGTTTAGACACTAATGATTTGGTTATTTGCAATTATATTGTGAGAGAAAGCAGCAATTCTTGTTTCACCTTCTATATTTAAGATCCTTTGCCTCAGTTTTGATCTAGCTTGATCTAACTCTAAAGTTAAGATTTTTTAAAAGAAATGTATCCTTGCAAGCACTATGGCTTGCTAAACAACAACAGTTTTTTTATTATTCTGTAGTAGATTTTTAAGAATGCTGTATTCCTTTCCTTATACCAAAAAAAGTTGCTCTGATCTTAATACTTCAGTCCTTCCTGAAATATAGCACAAATAGGGTGAATTTAATTATTTTTCTCTCTTATTCTTTTCTCTTACAAAAATGAAAATGCACAAGAATCTGATGAACAAATATTCAGTTTTGTGTGGTCATTGCTTCTCTGCTTCTTTGCAACACTGATGTGGCTATAAGAAGATGCTATATAAAAAGAAAATATTTGTATATGCTCTTTGTATTACTAAAAAAGTCTGAAGGTTGAGTCAATAGTAACTTTCTTTTCTTTTTTGGATTGAGATGTTTTGCTGCTTATCCAATCTGAGTTTCAGACTGAAGAAGCTACTTGGATAAACAGCAAAAATTTTCAAACAAACACAAAAGAAGATCTATTGCCATGGATCAACTTCCAGAAAATTCTACCTGGATGATTGAGATTCTTCATCAACATATTTCTAAGAAAGATAATTCAGTGTAAATTACATGTCAATTACATCATTTTTCCAATTGCATTCCTCACTCTTGAGTTATACTGATAGGTCGCTTTCCATGTTCAGCAAGGATGGGATTATTGCCATTTCTGCTTCTGTTGAATATGCAATTGATTTTTTTCCTTTTCCTGACATTAAACATTGTCTATCTTGTCCTTTATGTTCACCATATCTAGTAGCTTCTGCCCATTAGTTCATAAGAATATTTTAGTTATCATTAGCCATTGTAAATTGCAGAGTAAATAGAACTCTTGTTTTTCTTAAAAACTTCCAGTGTTGGAGCATTTACAATTTCTGGAGGCAAGTTATTTCACTGATTTAATTGTTCTAACTGTCATGAAATTTCTCCTTAGTTCCAGATTGCTTCTGTCCTTGATTAGTTTCTACCCCTTCTTTTTTTTTTTATTGAAAAAGTTTTATAATATTTTTGTTTTTTACAAAGACTTCTCAAAACAGATTACATATAAAAACAATAATTATTAATTAAATCCTTTCTAATTCTAACATCCATTTTCTAATCTTTTACA
>JANHFM010003852.1:343463-356835 GCA_032468115.1 Grayia smithii
ACACTAATTGCTGGCATCTGGAACTAACTGAACAGTTAGTTCAGAGCACTAATTAGGTGAGCCACCAAGGAACTCAGCACATAACTATTTTTGAATAAATTCTGTGAGAAGAAAAAACTGTATTTATTTTTCTTTGTAGCTGAAAAAGTAATGACTAATTACAACTTTTTTCTAACAGATTAGAAAAGCAAATAAAATTCTGCAGATATTTACTATTTCAGACACTATAAATAGTAAAAAATACCAGATGTGCAAAACCACCTGACTAAATTATAAAACTAATTTGTGAATAAACAGAGATATTAAACTGTATGTGTATGTATATGTCAGTATTTCTATTATTAGTATATATACTTCTTTGTGTTCAATGATAAATAGATAATAGATATGTAGATAAATATGGAGATAGGTAGATAGATGACAGATAGATAGATAGATAGATGATAGATAGATAGATGACACATAGATGACAGATCTGTGACATGGGAGATATAATAGGAAATATAGAAATACAAAACAGCATAGAAAGCATTTTTGTGCATATTTGTGAGGTTCTAACACTAGGAAAGTATTTTCTTATATAGAGCAATGGCAGTTAAAAAAATATTATGAGTCTTCTGGAATTATTAGAGTTTCCATCTGACAGAGCAAAGTGAGAATGATCTATGAGATCATTCCTAGAACAGTAGAATTTCTACTAGCATGCAGTGTTAAGAGGAGAGGATGCAAGTTAAGAAGGTAATAGGAAAAATACATGGGCATGCTCTCAGGTTCCTCCAGATCATAGGTTCAACTTCACTCTGTGAATGGAGCTCATCTTCTCTCTAGCATCCCAGTGGGTAAGAGATTAAAATAGCTAAGGAAAAATATCTATAAGTGCAGTGTTTCTTAACTTTGGCTACTTAAAGCCAAAGCCAAAATCCTGTGGACTTCAATTCTCAGAATTTCTTAACCATCATGCAGTGCTGTATAGCAACCTGCTATAGTGAATCAGGCAAATAATGTTGGATAGGTAATTTGCTAATATGAAAGGTTTACTGTTCCTGTCCTGTCATTGATTATCTAATTCATCCTGCTTTACTTGGACTATGTCATATACTCCCATTCCCAGGTGCTGCTGAAATAGTTCATTCTGAATTCTGGCTTTCCAGAAGGAGAAAACCTTATCGAAAAGGAAGGCAGAAGCCAAGAAATTGCTGGAAAAGTGAAGCTTGAGCCAAACACAGATGTTTGCATGCCCTAGATTATAGGGCTGTGTTGGCAAACCTATGGCACGTGTGCCGGAAGTGGCACGCAGAGCCATTTTTCCTGGCATGCTAGCCGTCGCTGAATTTACCTACGCATGTGCATGCGTGTAGTTTGGCTCTCTCATGCCCAGGCATTTGTGGTTGCGCATGCAAATACAGCCAGCATGCAGCACATGCATGTGCAGATGGCACAGTTGTGCATGTGCTGCAGGGGGTTTACACGGGCAACTGCAGTGGAGCAGTTGCATGCGCAATTCGGTGAGTGCATGCATGCAACAGCTCTGCGCATGCGCAGTGGCATGGTTGCATGCGCAAGTTGGGCCTGGGTGGCATGAGAACCAAAAATGGTATGCCATCGCTGTTATAGGGCAACCTTTCTGATTTCTGAACAAAGTGCTGTATTTGATATGCAGCAAGGTACTTGCATTAACTGATTAACTCTTACATTACAATGGCTAAAGATGAGCAGTCAAGGATATCCAAAATTCATGGCCTTCACAGACAATGAAGTCGATCAAAATGATAGCAAACCCTCTTGTTCCTTTATTGCTCTTAAATTAAGATTTCAGTTTTACTCATAACATGCCAATTAAATAGAACACAAAAATGGCCAGACCCTGAAGGCACAATTTCTCCATGAATTAAAAACAAGGTTATCAGACTAGGATAACCAGAATACAAAGCAAGCAAAGAAGAACACTGATAATTGGAAATGAGGAGAAATGGAGTGACAGTGGAAGTTTTTCAACCACATGTACTAGAGCAGTAATGGTGAACCTTTGGGACTTGGAAAAAAATTGGAAAATGCCTAACATCTGCCATGTCTTTCTCTCTCACATACATACCCAAACAAAAGAGTAACAATTCTCTATCTTCCTCCCATCTATACTGCCCTGAACAGCCACATTTGACAGCAATGCCAGTGCTGGCCTGAAGTTGAGGCCTACGCCTCGACTTCAGCCATAACGCTGCCATCAAAAGCTTGCCGTGTGTCATTCCCCAAGGTTCCAGGTCTTGGGAAATGGTCCTATTACCTGGTGTCCAATTGCCTGGTGACCCAGTATTCCCCTGAATCTTCCACACATTGTTTACCTCCAGGGACTTTTATCTTTCTATTCACAATTCCTGCTCTGCTACCTGAGGCTGCTCTGGGTCACATAAAGCCTTCATTTTTAAAGCATGCTTTTCCACAGCCTCTGAAAATTGCATGAAAGCATTCTCCTTTCTTACATGATTTTCAGAGGTTCCAAAGGTCGCACTAGAGCACACTATATTCTTACATGGTCTCTGCAGCCTCTAAAAAATGCATGAGAATTTTGCGGGTTTTTAAGAACAGTGGTTGGGTATTGGCAAATGCTGGCATGTTCAGTATGTAACTGATTAACATATTGTCAATTTCAGGCAGCAGCCCAAGCTGCTTGAAATTACTAATCAACTAAATAAAGTCACAAAATCTGACTTTTGTTAACTTGAGGTTAGGATTCACTCCACTACAGAAAAAAGCTGTTCAAGAAAAGATACTAAAAAAAATAAAAATCAAACAATACTTGATTTTAAGCCTGCCTGGCAGATGGAGAAGATGGTAGATGAAATGTGCATATCCAGTAATTCTAACTTTTTGATGTTAGGTATTTTCGGGAAGAAGTTTAAATAAACATCTTGTCTAACAAATAATATCAAGCTGCCGGCCTTTTCCCATTGATGCCTCTTGAAAGTTAAGATGAAGCACCTATAGCAGCAACTAATGGCCGAGTCAGATCTCCTCTGAGCATATTTACCTCACTGGAAAGTTAGCACAGGAGCTAGTATCAGAAATGACTCATTATTCTGGCCTGAAAGATCTCTCTTTCTTCTTATACCCCAAATCTTGTTTCATTGATCAATCTAAATCAACTTTAGATATTCTGCTAAAGGCTAGTGTTTCTTCTTCATGTAATCAATTGTCCCTGATCATGAATTCCATCTCCAGATAAACTGACAACAGTCACAGCTTTGAAGCTGACTTCATTGAATATTCTATGGTAAATATTTATCACATGATCCATTCCAATAATGTAACTTCTACTTCTTAGACATTGATATGCTATATCATGGCCTAGGGAACTTATACTCTTCAACAATTCATAAACTGTTGAACATGTGCTATTGTCAGTGAGGATTATCTCAGTAGATGTCAACTTTCATCTACTCAAAAAGGAGTGGAACAGGCTGTATTCTGGCCCCTTTTTTATAATTTACATGAACTCAAGGGCCCCCAAAGAACCTCCCCATATTGTTTCTGTATACTACTAACAAGATAAGTTTTTTTTAAAATCCCAGGTTAGACCTAAAGATAGCTATTAACTAATTTTGTTGTAAGTGGTTTATAAGGCATTCTTATAAACCACCTCTAATTTCTTTGGATTGTATGGAAAACAGGCTCGCAATAAACTATTCCAAATTGAAAATAATTCCCCCCTAAAGATAATCAGATGTTACAAAAGTCAATGACAGATAAGAAATAATAACATAGACCAGGTTGCATTTTTTACATATTTTGACCTAATATTCTACTCATCTTGAATTTGGCATGAACGGATTAAATTTACTTCTGAGCATGGCAACAATAGCACCCACACCATATTGGGCTATGAAACAAGACAAAAACATAATTTATTGCTGTAAAACTTTTTAGAACTAATTCTTCTCATAGTTATTAGATGGCTCTTAGGTATGTGCATATAGTAATTTTAAACCAACACATATTACCCAGTCTTAATTCCTTAGAACATTAATAATTCATCTTCAGCTCTAACTAGATATTCTTCATCTAATTTTTTCTATTTTTATAAATCTTCTCTCCTCCAATTTTCTGATATCTTTTAGAACTCTGAACTGAAACACAATTTTATTTCCATTATTTGCAGTCAGGATTCCAGGACTTATTGTTACCAATTGAATTATTTATTTTGAAGGTAATTTCCGATATTTCATATGCATAGTTTAATGTTACCCTATTGTTGCTATATTGGCATGTTTAACTTTGAAATCAGTCTTAGAGTCAAATTTAACTTCCAAATCTTGGCATGTTTGCTAAATCAGCATTATTAGATTCTTTTCTGAATTTTTAAAAATTCAGATCAAGTTTCTGTTGGAATTTATTAGTCAACTTGTGACTAGTTCTCTCATTTCCAATAAAGAAATTTCTGTGTGGTTATTCTCATACTTAGTGAATCTTCTTTTCTTTGCACCTCTCATTCATCTTTTAGAAAATGACACATAAATTCCTTTTGAGAAAGAAACAGGACTCTGTAGATCCCAAAACAGGTTTCCTCAAGACCAAGGCAGAATATCTTGGTTGACCTCAGGATGTCTAAAATAAGATGTTTCTCAGCATCTTTAGTTCTTTTACTGCAGAACTTCCCTGAAGAGACTCAACAGGTTCTTCAGTATTCCCACATCAACAGTGGGAAATTAAAAGTAGAGCAATGGTACTGTAGCATTTCTACTTTCCTCACACACAGAGAAGACTAAAGGAGAGCTATAAGCTAGAAATCAATCCACTAAAATACAGAGGACAAAGAATAAATTATATTTTTATGTGGGTGTATAATCTAAGAAGTAAATGTACCTGTACCTGTAGTAACAATTCTTTGATTTGACTTAAAAGTCACCCCAAATTCTACAACTCTGGGCAGCATAAAAGATGCAACAATAAAAAAGCAACAAAACTACACACTGCAGAGTTAAAAAAAAAGATTTCCAGAAAAACAACCATCAGTGGAACTGAAACATTCAACATGAATATAACATCCATTCTAACTCAGACTTGGAAATATAGTCAGGTATTAAGGACTCATTAAATAGGGCCAAGGTGAGAGCAAAATTAAGTCTCATGGGATGGTGTACTAGAGGACAGGAATCATGACAAAATCTGCTTCCTGAATCCCAATTGTTTAATTGATGGGAGCAAGAATTAGATTTGATAACGATAATATCATAACTATTTGATTCTGACCTGAATTGCCATTTCCTAAAATGGCCCAAATATAAAAATAACTGTAATTGGTTATTTTTGAAGTAAAATAAAGATGCATATTTCAAACCACAGAAAAGGCAAATGGTAAATGGTTGAAGTTGAGAATTCATAATAAGAACATAAAACAACATCTTTTAGAACAAGATTACAAAATGTACCATAGCATTTCTCTTTTGAATAGCAGGAAGTTTCAAAAGTAAACTCTCTACTTGGCTTTTATTTTTAATGATATGTATTCCCTTTCTGCAAGCAAGCAAGCAAGAACATACATCAATGGTTCATTGATCATAAATAATGGAATATGAAATTTGAAAGAGGTATTTAAAATTCAAGGTATAATATGATTTCCCATTTACTGCTCAAAACAGACTATAGCAACAGAATGATATTACATGAAACAATGAATAAAATTATCAAAGTAGACATTATCTGCCTTTAATTCATTATGTTTTTCTGCCCATAAATGAGGTTCCAGCCTGAGCAAGTTGAATCTTATATATTTTTCAAAATGTAGGATCATTCTGTGAATTAGCAGGATCTTTTTGCAAAATTTGCCTTTTTTGGATTCTGCATTATTATGCAGTAGGCTAAAGTACATATGTTGAAAAGAGATGTGCAACTGGATTTTTGTATCAAAAGATTGTAACGTATCTTTAAACTTGGTATAAATTTTGCAATCAAACTATAAAAGCAGCTGGGTTTTATAGATTAATTGTAGGAGTTACAATAAATTAATTGTATAATTGACAGAGTTACAATAAATTAATTGTGTTCAGTGGCATATATTTATTTTATTATTAACAACTTCAATGTTACAACTTTAGGCAGTGAGTGTAGTAAAAAGTGAAAAAAAGTTTTTAAAAAAGAATAAATTTAAAAATACAACAAAAGTGTATATGTGTAAAAGAATGCCCTATGGCAATCTGCTGGAGTCAAACCTTGTTGTAAAAATATTTTCACATTCTTCTTAGTAACTTTTTAATAACAATAGTGCAATAGTTTGCAACAAAATGCAAAAGCTGGAGTTCAAAGACATTGATAGCCCTTGCAGATGATCTAATACAAACCAAAGTGGAGACTCTCTTTCTCTATCCTTTAAATGGAGCAATTCTCATTGAAAACAAGAAGAATAACATAATCATAGCTGCTTCAGGACTTGGATAGATGACATACTAGCAGAGATTGGAACAAGACCAAGAGTGGATACACTGAAAACATGACCTCTTCTGGATGCCACATGACCCACCCTCTTTTGTCTTTGACATACAAGGGAAAATGAAATACCCAATGAGCTATGAAACAGGCTCAATGAATCATAGCACTGCAGTCTAAATTGCTTTAGGATTGTCACAGATTTTCTTTTTTATGGTTTAATCTTCACCAATATAAATCATTTCCTACATGAAAGTTGAAGAGTATGTGTTAAGACTGTCACCTCCCTTGATATGGTGAATAAATGTCATATTATAGAAAGTCTGAGATAATTTTCTTGCTCAGGAAAAGAGCTTCTGGGCATACCCTGTTTTATCGTGCCTTCAACATTTATCACCAGAGACTGTATTTTAAATATGATACACATCAACCTTGGTGGGAAAAATTCAAATGATCACAGAAGACACACATATTTAAATAAAGAAGAATATCTGTAGTTCAGAGTTTGGTTATTTGCTTGCAGATGTTTAGATGACAATACTGATGATGTTATCTAGTTTTGTAATGAAACATCTGCAAGCAAACAACCAAGGGTTGTTTGAAATGACTGATCAGAACTGGGTCCCTATGTGTTGTGGCCATTGTTACATATGATTTATTCCTCTTATGATAACTTAATTCTCTCCTACAATGTCTCTGACCTTTTGTACAATTCTAGAAAATTAAGGCTTTGCCTATCATAATATTCTTCTTGAATTTTCCAGAGCAAACAGTTATTACCTAGCACAGGGGTCAGCAACCTGCAGCTCTGGAGCCACATGTGGCTCTTTTACCCCTCTGCTGCGGCTCTGTTACTCAAAATATGTGTCACACCAACGTGTGACACCCGCCGGCACACGATTTATTGAGCTTTTCAACCCCCGGTAGGACAACCATGGATAAATCCAAGAAAAGAAAAGTTTCAGAAGAAAACAGAATGTTTAATTCAATTACTTATGCTAGTTTTGTGGCCCCTCAAGAAATAATCAGGCATGGGAAGGGTTTTGTGGTTCCTGGTGTTTTCTTTTCTGTGGGAAATGGGTCCAAATGGCTCTTTGAGTGTTTAAGGTTGCAGACCCCTGACCTAGGAATAAATAAAGACTTCATGGACTTTCACTTCAGCCTAACTAGTTTTGCAATATAACAGAGATAAACTCATATGCTTTGCTAATGTGTTATCCATTAGAGTTGGATGGCTAATAAATCTAAATAAACAAATAGCATAGCATTTACAGGAGTCAGTAGATAATGAATTACAGACAATGTGGGTATGCAGTTTGAATAAGAGACTGTGTTCAGGTAGTCCTTCACTTACAATAGTTCATTTAGTGACTGTTCAAAGTTACAAAAGCACTGAAAAAAGTGACATGACCGTTTTTCACAATTATGCCTGTTGCAGCATTCCCATGGTCACATGATCAAAATTCAGACGCTTGGGAAATGATTCATATTTATGATGGTTGCAGAGTCCTAGGATCACGTGATCAGCTTCTGCAACCTTCTGAAAAGCAAAGCCAATGGGGAAGCCAGATTCACTTAACAACTGTGTTACTAACTTAACAAATGCAATGATTCCCTTAACAACTGTGGCAAGAAAATTCATAAAATGGGGCAAAACTCAGTTAGCAACATAAATTTTGGGCTCAATTGTGGTTGTAACTTTAGGACCACGTGTACAGTGATTTTATGGAATTCATCATCATCATCATCATCATCATCATCATCATAACGGCTCATGATGAATTTCACTGAATTGATGATGACTGCTGAGAAATAATTGCTAGCCTGCTGCAATCTTCAAATTCAGAGCATTTTAAAAGAAATCTAGGTTAGTTTTTTGTCTTTCTTTTTTACAAATGGCTGTGCTGCCTCCAGGGTTTACGTACTGGAGGCTACATTCCAATTAGTAGGTGAGTCTGAAGCAAGCCAGAGGTCCAGCAGAATGAAATGTGCAAAGCTTGAGAGAATTCTGAATGTAATAAATGCAGCAGAAGAGATAAATGCTCTGTTTGCAACTCATTCACTACTAGGCTGTGCTCCCTACTCAATCGTTTTGGGGCAAGGGAACTTTAAATTGCTGCTATTGTTATGAAGTATTATACTATAACAATGTATGAAGAGAAACCAACCATTGAGAGTTTTGCACTTCATTTCCTCCATTCCTGAACACTAAAGGGAAAATTATTAAGAGGCTCTAAGACTCCCAAGCAGGCATATACTTCATGGGACTGCTCTGATAATACTCCTCTCTCTTTCTTGAAAGTTCTCTTTGCCCATAAACAGATGGAAAAGAAAACACTGTTTCTCATTGTTTGTCTGAAGATGCAGATTTCTAGTTCTTGTTAATGAAGGTCAGAGTTCTGCTTCAGTTTAAGATTTGAATCAGCTTGAATGATAAGATAAACCCAAGCAGCATTATAAATCAAACGCTGTGGTAAGACAAGTTTCAAGGATGCATAAAATAAATAACACAAACATATAGGAAAACACAATGTCAAAAGAAATTCATAGGTAAAACTCTTTTCTCAGTCTAAGTGATTCCAGTTCCACAGAAAACAAATAAAATAATAAAATGAAATGAAATAAATATGGCCCATTTCTGTCTTTCTCAAATGAGCAGTTCTGAGATTCTACTTGTAGCTTTCTCTTGTGGCCTGTCAAGTTCTTGCATCTCAGATAGGAAACCAGCTGCATCTTGAGATAAGGAGTTGTTCTCAGTTATTCCTTGACATTCTCAAGTTATATGAGAATTTTTTGAAAGTCCATTTCTTTAAGGCAGAGAATTTTCTTGAGAAGAATCAATTTTTCATTTGTTTAATTTGAGGAAAGGTGATTCACGCCACATTTGCCAAATGTCTGAATTGATAGCTTGAAGAAGGATTTTGAAATTAGATAAAGGAATGCATGAAATTAGATGTCTAATATGAACAAGTAAGGGAAGAATATGTACAAGTAACCCAGTAACAAAAATATCATGCATCAGTTTGTCTCACTATCCTCTTGGCTCCTTGATCCTTCTTGGACCTCCTTCATTTGGGTCCATCTGAATCTGCTTGGCTTTGAAAGTCACAATTCACCGACCAATTCTTTCCCTGGTGAATCCCATCCAGCTTCTCATGTCCAGACTGATTGAGCTGCCAAACTAACCAAGTCTTTTGCATCTCTGCATGTTGCTCTCTCTCCTTGAACATGCAAGGAAGCATGCCCGAGGATAAGATTACCAGAAGAAAAACGTCAAGCTTTCTCTCATTTCTTTTTCTCCTTTTTCACCATGGTCTTCAAGCTAAATTTCTGCTTTTCTTCTTCCTCTTCCTCTTCGAGGTTATGTGTATGCTTGGATCATTAGCCCTTTTCTTCTAGATCCATAGGTTTTATATCTGTTTCTAATTTTGGGTTCCATTTCTCTCTGGTCTATATTTTGGGAAAACTTTTCCCAATTCTGATTTCCTTAAAACTCTACTTGTTTTATGAAACTTATTATCAGTTTCCATGATCTATAATATTTCTATATAATTTCTATATAATTCTATAATATTTTAATTTCCCTCTGTTCTTTATAGCATTTCTGATTATCTGATTTCCTCTAGTGCAGTGGTTCTCAACCTTCCTAATGCCACGACCCTTTAATACAGTTTCTCATGTTGTGGTGACCCCCACTTAATTCACTTAATTAACCACAACCACCGTGGAAAGAAAAATCTTAAAATGGGGCAAAGCTCACTTAACCAACATCTCTCTTAACAACAGAAAGTTTGAGCTCTGTTGTAATTGTTAGTCGAGGACTACCTGTAGCCCAAAGTGGTAAAAACAGGGGTGAGAGTGGGGGGAGGTCAGGTTTTCCCACCCGCTTGTTTTGCCTCCTGCGCGCATTCAGACGTGCTTCTACCGTGAGTTGATCTGAGTCACTCATGTTCTCTGAAGTTGAGCGCCGAGGCTCCCTGCATCTGTCTCCAGAGATTCGCTTCTTCTTCCTTCCTTCCTTCCTTCCTTCCTTCCTTCCTTCCTTCCTTCCTTCCTTCCTTTCTCTTTCTTTCTTTCTTTCTTTCTTTCTTTCTTTCTTTCTTTTTCTTTTTCTTTTTTTCAAATTTAGCAGCATCTGTGTGCATTGAGACACTAGACTAATGGATGTTTCAAGCCCATCCCAACTCTCTGGTTCAACCATTCAAACTCAAGACACAATTTTTCTTATCGGAAGGGAAAGGCATTGGTAATTTTAAAGGTTATGAGCAACTGGAAGGGAGCAAAGGAAGAAAAACTGAGGAGGCTGAAGGCAACACCATCACTAGGTGATTAAGTCCTGTATGAGGGAAAGCTAGGAAGGGACTAAGTAAGCCATAGAGTCAGGATATCTCTCCTCAGTGGGACTAGTCCATCCCACTCACACCAGTGACAGAAGTCTGCTAAGGAATTCCAGAGAAGAACCTTTTCTGCTGTGGCCTCATCACTGTGGAACACTATAACTGCATTCGCCCTTAGCTTTTTGGAAGGCTATTAAAACTTGGCCTGGGCCCCTGAGGGAGAGCGTTCACCACCAGAGGTGGCTGATGGGATAAGAAGATCTTATTCCTGTCCCACCTATTTCTTACTTTTGGTTTCAGTATACTTTTTAAAATCTTAAATTTGTGTAGTTTTAATTTATTCATTCATTTATTTATTTTATTATATTTATATGCCGCCCTTCTCCCAAGGGACTCGGGGCAGCTTACAAAAAATTAAAAATATTCCAAGATAAAACAATTAAAAATATTAAAATTTGGTTTTAGACACAAATTTAAAACAACAAGTTAAACAGCCTGATCACATCAGCAGATCTGTTTAAAAAGCCACGTCTTTAGATCGCGACAGAAGGAACGGAGGTCAGGGGTAGTCTGGAGATTGATGCTTTACTATCTTAATTATTATTATTATTAATTGTTTTATAACTTGTAAGCCACCTAAATTCATCTTATAGATGAAATGAGCGGTGTAAAAATTTAATAAATAAATAAAATAAAATATTCTGTGTACAATGTTGCAAAACATGACTGTGGAGTTGTCAGTACAGGCAGGATTTTCCAGGGTCTCTGTGTCTAGATAGAAATAGCATTGAAATGACTACCGCTAAAGTCTTATTTGTTGTACCAATAAAAGATTCTTTGATTTTAACTTATTTCAACTTAGACAGACATTTAAGTACAAAGTCCTGGTGATGTAGGATTGCCTCTAGCTACCCCAGATTTAAAACACATGCAGCTACTTCACGAGCTTTTAGAATTAAGTCTGAGTCAAAATAAGTCATCATTTCTGTTCCACCCTTCATTATTTTTGGGTTTCAGAAACCCCTCAGTATTCCTGTACACACTGCTACCTTCCCAACATATTCACTTATCTTCAGTTAGAGGTGGAATTCAGCCAGTTCTGTCCAGTTTGGGTAACCGGTAGTGGCGACTGTGGGAGGCTCTGCCCCCCACCCTGATGTAATATGCAGGTACTGCGCATGTGCTCATATTTGCGAACTGATAGGGAAGGTAAGTGAATCCCACCTCTGCCTTCAGTGATGTCATTCTTTGTAAGAATGGTGATGTCTGTCATTCACTGGCACTTCAGATGACTAGCTTCATCATATATAAGTAAGCAAAAAGAAGGAGGAAGTGCCTGGAGAAAACAGTTAAGCTTGAAAGAAATGCATATGTAAAATGTAACAAATTACATTTACATTACATTAACAAATATGATAATAAGAGTAAAACAAAGTTCATTACACTGTGGTGTAGTAGTAGTAGTAGTAGTAGTCATAGTAGTAGTAGTAGTAGTCGTAGTAGCAGTAGCAGCAGCAGCAACTGGAAGTTGAAGTCCATACATCTTAAAGTTACTAAGGATGAGAAAAGCTGATATAAATAAATTCATAGCTGAATAGTCAAAAAATCATATTTATCTACAAAGTAGCCCCAGAGATCCTTTTTCTAGAGGTGAATAAAGATATTATTAACTACTTAGTAGGTATCTTTGGAGATTCCCCATCATCCAGGTCATGGCTGTCCCAAAGGTGCTTTTTCAAGAGGCAACTGGACTTTCCAGCTTCAAGATAGATTAACAGGTTAAAGCATGGATCTACCTCGAGCTCTGAATTAAACTCTGACAAGTTTAATTATTGGGTGGATATGTTGCTTTTACAGTATGTTGAGCAGCACACTTATATTCAGTTACAACAGTTCTAAACCCATTAATTAATTTACTCATCCATTCACTCCCTACTGTTTTGGTGACTTATGAGACAAGACAGTTTGCAATCATACTCTGAGTTGATTTACATATTGGCTATCTTTTCTCAGGGAAACCTTTTGGTCATTATCAGTAAAGGTAAAATTAGGGATGAATATTACTGTCTGGTCATTGGGACATCCTTCTTTGCTCCAGGAGATAGATATGGACAGGATTAATTTTAAAAAAGAAGTACCGTATTTTTCGGAGTATAAGACGCACCTTTTTACCCCCAAAAAGGGTGTTAAAATCTGGGTGCGTCTTATACACCGAATGTGCCATTCCGTGGGGCGGGGCAGTTGCTGCAATGGCGCAGGCAGCAGCGGCAACAGCAGCGGCAACAGCAGCGGCGGCGGCAACAATAGACAGCTGATTGGTGGTATTTTGAATCCAACCACAACCGCCAATCAGCAAGGGGAATAGCAAATGGTTCTGAGAACTGTTGGCTATAATGTTTGCTATAAACCCCATTTGTTATAAATGTTTGCTATAAACCCCGTTTGTTATAAATGTTTGCTATAAACCCCGTTTGTTATAAATGTTTGCTATAACCCCCCACCACCACCGCTGCTCTTTGCTGCCGCTGCCACTCAGAAGCGATCAACGAAACTGCCCCCCCCTTTGCCACTGCCACTGCTCTTTGCTGCCGCCACTGCCCTCTATGTTAGTCTTCAAA
>JANHFM010003852.1:359774-376717 GCA_032468115.1 Grayia smithii
TTTATGGTTGGGGGTCACCACAACATGAGGAACTGTATTAAAGGGTTGCAGCATTAGGAAGGTTGAGAACCACTGTATTAGATGGTCCAAAAGATTCAGTAACTTAAAATAAACTAATTGAAATCATTTGCAAAGTGAGTCTCCTTTGAGTTACATAAAAAGCTATGAATTCACTCCAGTGGCACTCCCCCATGCATTTTGACTAATGAGCAATTACCCGTAGAAGCTGTAGGAGTGTTGTATTTGTTATACATCCCTTTTTTTCTATGCAAACATATGTACATTGGAATAGATCAGAGGCCTCAACATCCAGAGAATCTTACCTCAGAAGATTAACTTCACAGAAATTGTTGAAAAAAACTTGAGTTAGTCACTCCATGTAATATGGCTGATCAATTCAGGCCAGGTGCAGGTTTGAAACATACTCAGTTGGTGTGATATTTTATGAATTACTGAGTTCAATCTCTCCTAGTTGTATTAATATAAGTAATGTCTGTTCTAATGATGAACTGGAGTGCCATAGGCTAAACATCATTTGCTTGTTCATAAAGTAATTCAGAGGTATATTATGGTTTCTTGTGGCCCCCAGGCCTTTCCAAAATTTGTGCTTCCATTGTAATTTGTAATATAGGATTAGAGACATAAAATACGTAAGTCAATTTTAATTAAATAATATCTAATATGGTTGACAATTAAATCAGCTAAACTTTCTTCAGGAAAGGAAACTGCCTGGGCATTGTAATTTTCTTAGCTTCCTGTGCATGGAAAGTATAGCTGGTGTCCATCATCTCACTGGTTTTGGAGTTAAATGTTTTTTGAGACTGCACAGAAGCAATTAAGAAGTTATCTTGTCTTTTTCTGCAAGGCAGTATGGAGCTGGATTTCACAATAGGCATTTTATGGTAGACTTTATAATCCCATGATTAACATTAGGTTCCAAAAGAACTCTGCAGGTCAATATACCTCCAGTAGGAGGTATATTCAAAAATTCTGTAGTTGCAGAGAATCAGTTTGATATCTGCCAAAGGTCCACGAGCTGCTGCTAACCCAGACTTATGTAAATTCACTAGCAGTACAGTCCAATTGCTACTCAAGAGTACTGAAGCAAAAATAAAGGAAAAGTGACAAAAACATTAACTTTAGTGTACAAGAAAGGATTGGGAGCAAAATAATCATATAGCCTTTTCAGTGCAATCTCCAACCATATTTTTCTCCCTTCATGATAGAAATGTGTATGTTTCAACACTTATCCACAGCTATTTCTTAAGATGTATCTTTTCTTTTTTTCCAGGAAAAGTCAACAGTGTTTACATTGATTGCCATGCTTCAGAAGTTCCTGTGGAGGTTTATAGGGAGACATCTTCCTAAAGTCAACTCATGAATCCATTAAGCAACTGCACAGCTGAGAGAAATGCTGTAACTGACTGAAGGGAAATTTTGGCGGGAGGTACTTGTGAACATTTCCAGCTCATGGCAGAGTTTGGGCAGCTTCATATATTTAATCATAAGGCAAAAAAGGGATCCTCTGGTTCCATATATAATAATGGAAATTGTATATAATTTATGTGTCTGTTTTTTTTTCTTTTTAGCATGCATATGGCCTGAAATTTTCCTAAGCACTATGGCTTATTGCCTTTATGGATTGGGATAAACACTAGAAACATGCAAGTTTTTAAAATCAATTATTGTTACTAATTGGACTGGCTTTGTTATCAGCTCCAGTTAAAACTCTTCTTAAGTTTTATTAGGCAAGGATATACATTCTTAAGAGTTGTGGTGATGCAGTGGTTAGAATGCAGTACTTCAGGCAAACTCACTGCTCATTCTAGGAATTTGATTTTGAGCAGCTCAAGGTTGACTCAGTGGTCTCAATGCATTCATCTTTCTGAGGTCGGTAAAATGAGGACCCACATTATTGGGGCGGCAATATGCTGACTCTAAACCACTTAGAGAGAACTGTAAAGCACTATGAAGTGGTGTCTAAGTCTTATTATTATCTAAGTCTTAAGTATTATTGGTATTGCTTATTTTGGACATTTTAGGCCATTTGTCCAATTGCTGGAATTACGATAAGTCATGTTTCTTATACTGGCACAATGGCTAATAGATGTTTATGCATATTTCTTTTTGGGGAGGAAAACTTTATTTTGAATTAAGGCTTTAAATTAAGCACCTTCTTTTTCCAGTGCCTCTTCAGTCCTGGACCAGCATGTTCTCTGTGTGTAGCGTATTCAGAACCCCCTTGCAGATTTCAGGGGACATTGTCAAATAATGTGTAGAATTACACTTCTTCAATTACTAGATGCATCATACAGTAGTAGGCAAAAAACCTGCAATTTTTTAGAAGATGAAAGTAGCATTTTGGTATCATGATGCAAGCTCTGTTTAATTTTCTGTGGGAAAGGGAGAGGTAGAAGAATGAGAAGCCACAGACCAAGCAAAGGTCAGATACGAGGCAGTTTGACATTGTTTTCAGACTTGGAAGATTCTGTTAATATAAACTTATAATGAAGGTAGCTTTAATACTCATGGGTTGTCTGGATTGTCTCAAATGGTTGATGTAAGTCTTGCAAGCCTGAAAGACACCCCACCCCCCATTTTTAGGGCCCAAGAAGCTAGGGAGAATATCTGCTGAGATATCTGCTATATCCTTCTTGCTTCTGTAGGCTAAGATGCCTCTTATCTAAACATTGCCTAATATATGGCTGCTTTTCGCTCTCAAGGACAGTCTCACAAACCATTACATTTGGTCCCTTTGTGCCTTGTGCTTACCTAGATTCAGAGATAGTATTGCCACAACCATCCTCTCACCAGCACAACTGCATCCCGCTTGCCTCCCCAGCCACAGACATGAATGAGTGGTTGTGCAGCAGGCTATTTCATCCTAAGCAATCTTTTATTCCCATAAATTTTCCCCAAAGAAGTGAACAGGCATTAAAAACCTTTGTTTTTACATTGTATGAGATAATGGCTATTACAAGCTAATTGTCAGTTTCTATATGCACATTTATGGAGTTTTATTTTTATTTATTCCATCTCTTTCTTAAATATTACAATAAAAATACAGCTTGCCCACAAACCTAAAGGTTTCTCATATAAAGTATAATTTGATCAATGAGAATAAACTCAACCTGTATGTACCCCAAAATTAGAAGTTACAGTAACATTACTGCTGGAATAAATACATTCTTTTACTCTACTTCCAATTTGGATTATTCAGAAATACTTCGGAAACTCTTTAATTATGTATCTGAATTTTGTTTTAGATACATTTTCTTTTCATTATTGTAGTTACTTTTCTCAGTCCTTTGGAGATAGTCATCAAAACTCAGATTTGGTTTATCAACCAGCTAGTTCTTCTAAAGCAAATGGAACTGAATCCCTTTGTTCAAAACACAAACATGATTTAAATCTAATATGTAAGTCTTGTTTCTTAAGTTTTCTACTTCCTTGGCCTTTGAAGACCCTTGAAGTTAACAGCCATTTTATAATTTTCACATTTCATTTAATGCATTTAATATTTAGCTCACTGGTTTGTAATTAAATGATAACCAATAGAATGAGTAATAGAAAATAAAATAAATAAAAGCAAAGGGTTATGTCTTTGCTTTTATTAGCTAAAAACTGGATTAAGAAAAAATTTGTTTTCCCATCTCCCAGCAGAGGTAAGAAATTATTTGGGATTTCATCTTCTTTTCTCATTTCTTATTTGGTTTTCTTTTTTTCTATTCAATATGAACAGCCTGTATGCAATAAACATAACATAGTTTCATAATGATCCCCTTCTAAATTTTTATAATTGTATTTTGTACTCATTCATTCTTGGAGACTCTCATAGACACCTGTCTCTTGTTTCTTCATATTAATTTTGGTTCTGTTATCATCTATATTATCTATTATAGGGAATTCATTCATTCTTTCATTCATCTGCAATGCCCTCTACATGGGGCTGCCCTTGAGGTGCACCTGGAGGCTCCAACTGGTCCAGAATGTAGCCGCGCGGGCTGTTACGGGAGTGCCCCGTTACTCCCGTGTTATACCTCTCCTGCGTGAGCTGCACTGGCTACCGGTGGTCCTCCGGGTGCGCTTCAAGGTGCTGGTGCTAACCTATAAAGCCCTACATGGCTTTGGCCCGGGGTACTTGCAGGACCACCTTCTGCCAATAGCATCCTCCCATTGTCCAGTGCGTTCCCACAGAGTTGGCCTCCTTGGTGTGCTGTTGGCCAGACAGTGTCGACTGGCCGGCCCCCAGGGGGAGAGCATTCTCTGTGGGTGCACCAATCCTCTGGAACAAACTGCCCGCTGAGCTCCGGATGGCTCCCGCCCTCTGGTCCTTCCACCGCGACCTGAAGACGTGGCTGTTCTATCAAATTGGCTGAGCTGACATGTTTTTTAATTGGTTTTTAGTCGTTTTATATATTTATATATTTTATTATTTGTTTTAATTGCTGGTTTTGTTTCTTGTGTGTTTATTCTTCAGAGCCACCTCGAGTCCTGCGGGAAAAGGGCGGCATATAAGTTTTATTAAATAAATAAATAAATAAATAAATAAATCTTATATGCGTCCCAATTTACCAGAGGTGTCTCTAGGCAGATTATTACAACTTATTAGTTGTTAAAGTCCACAACATTGGATAGCAAAAACTACTCCAATATGTGCACATAATTGCAGGACCATCTTCTGCCTTCCTCCCATCGCCCCGTGAGCTCATATAGGGCTGCCCTCCTCAGGGTCCCGTTGGCTAGACAATGTCAACTGGTGGTTCCCAGAGTGAAGGCGTTCTCGGTGAGTGCACCGACCCTCCTGAATGGGTTGCCCACTGGGCTTTGGACAGCCCCTGACCTCCGATCCTTCCGTCGTGACCTGAAGACTTGGCTATTCCAACAAATTGGCTGACTGATGGGTTTTTAAAAATATTTTAATCATTTAAACTAATTTTAAATTTGCTTTTAATTGGAATTGTCATTGTTGTTTTAACAGTGTGAGCCGCCCCAAGTCCTTCGGGAGAAGGGCAGCATATAAGTTTTATAAATAAATAAATAAATAAATAAATAAATAAATAATGACAGACTGATATTGTTATTTGATCTGATATTTTTGATAATTCTCTTTCAGGGGTCCTTGATGCTCTCTGAGCTTGCTTGTTTTCTTGCAGATGTTTCATTACCCTAACACTCTTTTTCTAGGCTTTCTTCTAGATATATGTTAGAAAGCCTTATTAAATTCTTTGACATCATAGCTCAATTTCCAGAATTGGAAAAAAAATTGCAAATTAGATGGATGAATCACCATACATCTACTCTCAAATAAATACTGCAGCCTGCCTTCAGAATGATAACAAGGAAATTTAGAAATGCAAATATGAAAGTATTTATTTGTGTATGTAACAGATGTTGTACCATTACTATAAAACTGGATAAATTTTACCTTTATCTTTGAAAAGAATACCGAAGAGAAATTGTAGTATTTTACAAAAGTTCTCAATTCTTATTCAGAACAAGGAAATCCTAATTCCAATTTATTCCAATTGTTCTCTTTATCCATTTTTGCCGCTCTAATTTTTGTTAAACCTGAAATGTTTTTATATTTTTATTGTATTGTAAGCTGCCCAGAGTTGCTTTGGATAGTGAGCTGCAAGGCACATAAATTTAACAAACAAACAAAACAAGATTCTTTGTTAACAATTTCAAAATTGTTAGCAATTTGAAACAATTTTCAAAATCGTCATCTCAACTGCTAAATCATTTAGTAAACATCTAAATAATGGGTTATTCTCTTGTTTTACCTATTTGACTAAGTGGTCAGTACCTAATTCTAATTGTGTTTTGTTATGACATCAAATCTCAGAGGCAGAAGTCATCCTTTTTTAAAAAGAAGAAAATCCACAAATTAAGCAATTCAGTTCCATCAAACTACATATTCCTCTAGCTTGCTGTATTTCCTGAGTGGTCCACTAATTGCTTTAATTAATTGTTTTCCTTTAAAATTTTTGGCCATGGATCATTTTAAGACATTGCTCTAGCCAGATGTAAATTTATATCATTCTTACCAACTACTTAGAAATGCATTCAATTTATAATATCCATCTTTGGGGAGATTTTGAATGACAGATCTTGTAGCTAAGCAATCTGGACTAATTTGTGTGAAATGTGCACACCTGCTTTCAAAGGCTGGGGATTACAGTTTTAATCTATTCACTGATTTGCCTTCTTTAGAGTATTTTATACACTGAACATGCACCACATGTGGTATAATTTTAAATAACAACAATAAAATCAACAATAATAGAGTAGGCCAGCAGCAGTTAACACTGAAAGGGTAACAACCTGCCTGATTTGATAACACTAATGAATTGTCCCAATTTATGAAATTTAGTCAATTTTTTGAAGGTTTGGACACTTTTGAAATTGGAGGAACAGATTATATGACATGTTCTTTAGATTTTGTTTGGTAAAGTTTATAACTTTATTGCAAATGAAAAATCATCCATTTCTATTGACACTATTCAGATAGTTGTTTATAGGCCAGCCCAATGAAACCTTTATTTGTCTGGATTTAAATGTTCTTACTTCTTCCAATCTGATCTATAGTTTAAAGATCACTTGGAGAATGTCAGGAATTATCCTAGGATTGCTGACTAGTACAGAATCCAAATACACGGCGATACATAAATTATAATAATTTATATGTAATAAATATGTAGTACATAATTATTAATACAAATAATTTTTAATTATTTTTGATATACATCTTTTTGTAGGGAGCAGATGGTACCTAGGCATCATCAACAGAAAATTGATGCTCTTAGTGTGACTTAGTGTGCGGGCAGAGAAGATATTGACATATTTTTTCGTGTTGTTTGTACTGTTCATGGCAAAAGATAAAGGTATTTTATCAGTTTGGCAAATGTCCATTATTCAAGTTTCACAAATTCTTGAATGAAATTACTTGAATTGATTAGAACAGCTGAGATTGATGCACAAGTTATTAATATAATCATTACTGTGAAAATTCTGTTCCTAAAGCAAGTTGTGTAGATCTCTTTAATGTCTTAAAAGTGGGAAATCTTTCAGTCAAAATTTATATTGCAAATTGTTAGCCACCACCATTCTTTACTTAGCACTTTCAAAACTAAGAACTTTATGTAAGAATCTACTTAATTTAATTAATTTAATTCAACATAACACTGGATCATGACAACATGATTAGCTGGAACTTAACTCTAAAATTAAATAATATAATCAATGCAATGAAAAACAGTAGTGATGACAGTGAATCTCCTTGATATTAGCTCTCTTATACTATAACCACTGATCAGCAACTGTGTCTTCTATTGTACCACTGATCTTTGCACAAAATTTTTGACTTTCTACTGACTGCTGTTGTTTCTAGGCATCTGATTATTGAAGCATGCACAAGACCAAGTCTTAAGAACAAATGCATACAACGGTAGTACTAAGACAATAATATACAGCAAATGCCAGCTTTGCAAAAAACTGAAGAAATAGTGGATCATCTAAGTAGCTGCTGCAAAAAAAGACTGCATAAATTGACTACAAACAATAGCATGACAAAGTAGCAGCAATAGTGCATTGGAATATTTGCAAGAAATACAATTGGTCTGCAAGCAAGAATTGGTGGGATCACACCACAAACAAAATAATAGAAAATGAAGAAACCAAAGTGCTCTGGGACTTTAGAATTCAAACAGAAAAGAACCTACTACATAACATCTCTGGCTTAAATCTGTTGATAAGAAAGACAAAAAAGTCTGGATAGTGGATGTTTCAATAGCACTTAGACTTATATACTGCTTTAGTGCTTTACAGTCATCTAAGCGGTCTACAGAGACAGCATATCCCCCACCCCCAATTTGGGTCCTCATTTTATCAACCTTGGAAGGATGGAAGGCTGAATCAGCCTTGAGCCACTCAGAATCAAGCTCTCAGAATCCAAACATCAGGCTGACTGAACATCCAACCTTAATAAAAGTAATTGGCCAAAATTTCCAAAGATAATTGTTCCCACAAGCAATTTCAAGAGATATGAGATTCTGGCCATTTAATGTTTAGAAAAATATATTTTAATTTTTTTTGTGTGTCTACAGTATGTGAATTTATACAATGGTGCATGAAAGAGTTTTTTATTTTTGATCAGCTGTTTTAATTATAACAAAAATAATTGAAGAGTTACAAGACTACCAGATGTAATTTCATTACAATTTTTGCTTCACAGGAAGAAACAGAATTTAGCAAGCAGTGTAGTAAAGTAGAATATGGATTATATCCAAGTACACTCTGCAATAAATCTATTTCTCAAGATTTCAGATTTGGAATCAGAGGATTCATAGGAATATGTTTATTGGTTACAGAGAATGAACATAATTAATACGTTGGCCCAATTCTCAGGTGTTAGCTGCTTTGAATAGGACATGATCTCTCATATCAACTGGAAAAAAAAGACGGTTACCGTAATCTGAGGTACCAGTAAAGGAGAATATTTGAATCTGAGGGTTGAAATGAGAGTTAATCTGTCTTTTATTTCTGAGGGAAATATGTGATAACATGAATGCATGTTCTGGAGATAGCCAAAAACCAATTAATCTCCTATTTTTTTGTTTTTCATCAATATTCATGTTTCAAAATATTTCAGTTTTCAAATAACTTCCTGCCACAAATAACTTAAAAGCAATTTGGGGGAGTTACTCATCTAATTATAATTTGACTTAGATTTAATTTCTTAAGATAAATAAGAAAAGGACAATATATATTTCCTTGGATTTCCAAAGAAATGAAACTGTTAGGGAACATGATAGCAGAATTTCTGATGGCTTCTGTCCAAAATTTCAATCTATTTCTAATTGCTAAAGGTCCTTAAAGCCACAGAATTAACCACAGAATTGTAAAAACAATGTGCTAGGAGAGATTATCACTGCTCTGAGTTGGCAGGAACAAGTTTCTGGAATGATATGAAATTGAAATGTTACAAGTGTCACACCTAGAACCTATACATGAAACACTGGCACATTCATTTGTGCTTCTGAATAAGAGCAAGCCAATAGTTTATAAATGTTTCATTTGGAACAATTTTCTTTCAAACTTCTTATATCTTTGTGATTATTATAGAAATTTTCTATTATGTCTTTGTTGTTCTGAATTGGTTACAGTAATAAAAGATTTTCAGATACAAAAGCTATGTTTTTCACATTCAGCAGTAACTCTTCTGATAATGGAAAACTTCAGAAAGCAAACATTTCAGCCAAAAACCTTCTCTTTTGAGTGAGATTCCAAGCAGTAAGTTACTATTGTCTTGGAGATCTGAGGTGGCATCAGATCTCACTCCTTTAAGGGAGATCTTATCAACATTTTCCTCAGAATGTAAAGCGCTTTTTTCCTGAGATTGAACCAACAGATGAGTCATCATCTAACATATCTGTGAAAATCCTGCAAAAAGACATACTTTGAAACATGAGGGAGTATTTATAAAGTGACTTTCTTTGAATCATTAAAGTAGCTGCATCTATTCTAGGCTCACATGGCTGCTTTTTAAATTGCTTCCAGCTGTTTCTGTATCTGTGTCCTTTTACCATCATTTTGATTCCCCCCTTCAGTTTTCCCCTTAGTAAAACCTTAGGTAGGCTTTGAGAAGTCAGTCTTTAAAAATTCATTTCAGGAATTGGAAAATAACTGGAGGACTTGTTATTCAATTTTTTTTATTGACTTTACCTAACTATGTTCCTATATCTTTTTAAAAGCCATTATTATTAGGTTTTGCTTGAACCAGCCTTCCCCAACTTCAGTCAATGACCATGAACTACAAACTTCTAGAGAAATCTAGATTAGGAGGAGTTGGGTTGGATTTTGTTTTTCTTGGTCAGGTGACATTTAATCTTAAAATCACACCAAGTATACAAAATTGGCTATATGTTTGCAAATCTTTTGTCTAAACTGCACATCATAAGAAATTTTCCTGAGTCTCTTAGATTATAATAAAGTATATGGCCAATTTTTATTCTGCAGGATGGTATGTTATTTGTTAATTAAATTAAATAGTACACTACTCCTAAAATTAAAACTTTTTCTACTAAACTTGGCAGACACAATATACAGTATGAAATGGAAAATAAGTCCTAATCTTTTGCAGCTTTCTTTCACTAAATTAGGAAAAACATTGGGAAGAAAAGCAGGGCCTTTGAAGTTCCCTACCAACAAATATAATTTGAACAGGATTTTGAATAGGCACACACTTATCTAGTCACAGTTCCTTCTGCCACAGAGAGATAAACTTTATTTTCACCCCTCCCTTTTTTTTTGGTCCCTTTAAGTCAGAGTTTTTCTCAAAATTCTGTGAAGCTACAGTGGTGCTTCAACCTATTCATTTTGCTTCTTCTTCTTCTTCTTCTCCTTCTTCTCCAGTGAACTGTGCAGAGTTGCAGGCTTGATGACCACTGCAAAACCATGACTCAATCAATCAAAATTGCAAAAATGCATGGAAATGAAGAGAGAGACACACATACAGACAGAAATACAGAGAGAAATGCTGTTTGCTTAGTTTTTCCTTTGTGGAGTTTGCTGTTCAATTATGGTATATTATAAAAATAAGCAGCGCTTCAATCTTTCATTTGTTTTCAGAATGAATGCACCTACCTATTCAGGAGCATCCACAGGATGTGATTTAAAAAAAGTTAAAATAGTGATAGCGATAGTATAATTGAGGTTCAGCCATTTTTTATGTCCCCAATTCAAATAAAAATGGGCGGAACTTTAATCCTACCATCATTGCCACTATCTTGACTACAGCCTTGCACTTGCTCCCTATATATGAAATTTGTATCCCTCTGTACAGATATATGCTATATATTTATTCTTTTTTGTTTACATACAATAATTTCTGAAACCACATTGAATGAGCATTCATGGAAAGAGCATACTGATGCCAAAATGCAAATTTTGCTGCATCATAGCAGTGCAGTAGAATAACATATCAAGAAAATTGATATTATTAGTTATGATGTCAGAATACTCATAATACTTACCACTATGTTATATGAGACGCAAAGGGAACTTTATAGAACTTATCTTCACTTAGATGAAATATGCCAGCATTGCTAAAGAACTTTCACTTACATTAACCAGCATGGCCAATGATGAAAAGATGATAGTGGTACCAGCCAAGTGTTCTGAAGATCATACATTAGCCAATGCCGACTTAAATGCACATGCTTTTAATCTGTGAACGATGACACACTCAAAGCTAAAATAATGAAGTTGTAGTCCCAAAAGAGCTGGAGGGCACCCTGTTGAGCAATATTGATCGATTTAATTCTAATAAACTTTCTCCTTTCTTTCTTATATTTAGACAATATAATACAATTACTCGCCTGGAGCCTTTCTCAGAGAAGTGAACAAGAAGTCTCCTCATGTAAGATTTTGTGGTCAGGAAGGGGAAAAGTTTATTTAGACACAAAAATAATGAAATGAGCTTTAACATTTTCACAACAAAGCCAGTATGGTTTATTTCTAAATTTTTATTATTCAATTTTTATTTCCATTTTTTTTAATATGTAGTGAACATACCTAATACTCCTACCTCCTATTTTCCCCACAATAATAACCCTGTGAGATGGATTAGGCTGAGATCAGTGACTGACTCAATGTCAAACAGTCAGTTTTCAGTTTAAACTGGGACTAGAACTCACAGTGTTCTGGTTACTAAACCAATGTCTTAACCACTATTCCAAACTGGCTCTCTATAATAATATTCACAATAATAATATTTATAAATTCTTTTTTATAAAATGTATAAATATATTCTTGATCACCTTGCTCCAGTTAGGTGCCCTCCAGGTAGACTGGACTACAACTCCCTGGATTTTTAGTAGCCACAAGTCAATGCTCTTGATGAACTGTGACTACATAGCAATGATGTGCCAAACCCTTGTTCCAGGGATGGTCTAGAAGTTTCTTAAAATTAATCTGAACCAGAAGTGGTTTGCGGTATTCTGAGATTGGCTCTGCCTTGAAAACAAAAGCCACTTATGTTGTTTTGAACATGCTATTCTGGCGGTTCCATTCTCCAAGTGGTGGGTTTTGCACATTCTAAATACATAGTAAACCAGTTTAAACAGAATAAAGAATGAATACAGGAAAATACATAATCGTATTTTTACTGAATGAAATAACAAGTAAAAATCATGGTGTATAGTCTGTTGTTTTTTTTAAAAAAACCAGAACCATAGATGTACTGATATGAAATGTAAACGATTGTATTATAAAGATGCTATCTGAGAAAGTGACTGAACAATTTGAAACCTGAAGCTGCAGATAATACCCTACCATGAACCAAGTACTGTTACAAATGTAAAAGAAAAAATCTTAATAATTTTTAAGATCTCAGGGTACATTTCTATTTTCCATCTGAAGAATTATTTCATTGGGACTTTGTAAAAATATTTTTCCCACTGAGAGTAGGAACAGTTTTATTTTGTTGTTAAAGAAAATGTGGCTCTGAAAGGCAGTCAAAATTAGGGCACTGCAGTTAAATGAACCACTTTTTCTTATGCAACATAAACCTTTATTTTAATACTAAGGACTATTTTACAACTCAGTGGAAATATGCAGCAATGCAATGTATTTCCATAGTCAGGATGACAAAAACAATGCACTCTCAACAGCCACAAGAGCCTGCCTTGTGTTAGTGATAAAAATATATATATTTATATATATATTTATGCAGCTACCATGTGCATTAAACAATATGTCTACATGAACTTGTAAGGACTGAAATATGTTTCATGTTTTTCTAGGGAAGAAGGGCACTGGTCTGAAAATACTGCTCTTGGAGAACTGTGAAAATATGTGGATATATTGAAGGTTTTTTTTTTTGTTTCCTGTGTTCCAAGGCCGTTCTTTTTCCAATATCAGTCAAATAACTACCTAATTTAGACCATCTTTCTGGGGTATAAATAATGCCCCAAAGATGGAAGTACAATCCTCTGTGCCAGATTCATCTGGAAGAATATTCTAAAAATTTAAGAGAGTAGCTACAATTATGTGATTGAAACCCCACTTCCTTTTACAAGCACTGTGCCAATGGTGTAGCCATCATTTGGATTTTTTTTAAACCTCCTTCCCTAAATGCCCTGTATGTAATTATTCAGTAATAAGTCCCAGTGAACTCAATGGGATTTATTTCTAACTAAGTGATGCATACCCATGCACCATATTTGTCTCCTGTGAATATTTCAATTGAATATTAATACAATTTCACTATATGTTTCTCTTGGAGAGCCTAATTTCACCACAGTGAAAAACATACTTGCTTCTTCTTTTATGTTTTTCTAAAGCTTACAAATCTCTCTAGTGTCAACTATAGAACTATAGTTGTGATTAACCAATTACAATTTAAAGGCCTACAGAATACAAGCACTTTTTCTGATTATATTTTATAGCTACGTATTAGAAAATCAAAGTGATAGTACTCATGGAAATTCAAATAGTGACTAACCTATCTGATTTTCATCAGGTTGATCTCACCAACAGATTAATCAGTTATGGGATTGCCTCAGGCATGAAAAAAAAACTTGCAAGTTAAAAACAAAACTACTTTGCTGCATCAAATACTGTGGGGAAGTCTGAATTAAAGATGTTGATACATTCTCTGGATTATTCTATATCTTTTCTTGAAATAAAAAAAAAACCATGGCAAATGTGGTCTTTATTTTCAGATTGTAGGTATTTCAGAGACATGTTTCTGACATATTGTATGCCAGATGACTCTGAAACAAAACACTCTGGTCATCATTTAGTCCCTCCCCCTCCCCTTTGTAGTTTCTCCAGAAATCCAAGCTATTTTCCTCAGGTTACAGCAGCTTCAAGTTTCTTTTTTAAAATGTGAGGCAGAATAAACTTCTCACACCAGTAGGCCAGTACTGGTGATTTGTCACAGAATAATCCTAGCATTGCTCTGATACAATGAAGCCTTCCTTCTCACCAACTGGCTCCACTTCAGCATATGACGGGTGTCCAGATCCTCTCCGAAATTTCATTGCAGGCCATCTGCTTGGGCGACGCTAGAAGAGAAGACATGGCACAAAGAATTCACAGTACTGGGATTGTTCTGAATAATTACCACACTTATTTCTATACAGGTGGTCCTCAATGTCACTGACACTCAATTTACAGCTACAAGTGAGACAGTATTTTGTTGCTAAGCAAGGCAGTTGTTAAATGACTAGTGCCTCATTTTAACAACCCTTTTTTTTTTGCCATGGTTAAGTATATCATTGAAGTTGTTAAATGAATCATGCAGTCATTAAATGAATCTGGCTTCCCACTGATTTTGCTTATCAGAACCTTCTGGGAAGGTTACAAATCATGATTACATGGCTCCAGGATGCTGAAATCATCATAACTATATGTTGTTTGCTACTGCTCAAATTTGACTGCAGGGATGCTGCAAAAATTATAAATGTGAGCATTGAGGAATATTTTTTCCCCCAGTGCTGTTGTAACTTTAAAAGTGTTGCTAAATGAATGGTTGTTAGTTGAGTATATGTGTACTGTATATATTACAGAAAAAAGAAAATATCTAAAGAAATATTTCAACCAAATCACTTTTAAAGACAATAGAATATAAGTAGTTCTATATACAAGCAGAAAGAAGGGTGAAGATTTTTTTTAAGGGTGTGAAATTCTTTCCATTTTTAAAATACATCAGCGAACTTTATAAAAAAGAAAAGGCTGAATTGGGACCCTGATGTAAATATTTTATTGCTAAAGAAACAAGTTTGTTTCAACAGGGGAAGGAAAAATAATTTGATAAATTATTTGAGAGGGAGGGGAAGCCAGTTAAAGGATGCTGATTTTTGTTTGTTCAATTTTAAAAATACCTTCCTTCTGTTATGAGACCGAGTAACATATCTCACATTATCATTTTGTCAGAACACTCTTTTCATCCGGCAGTTATCTGCATCATATTTCCTACCTCTAACCAAGTAGCCTAATGCCAAAATATTATTCCTAAAGGTACTCTGTTCCTTGTTTTTCCAGTATTGGCCTTAGAAGTAAAATGCACTTACAACATTTGTCCTTCATAGCAGTGGTGGGTTGCTCCTGGGTCTGTCCGGTTCTTTAGAACTGGAAGTAAAAACAGTGGGAGGCTCCGCCCACCCAGACGTCACAATTGACAATCTACATATGCGCAGAAGCGCGCACACTCCCATTGTGAACTGGTAGTAAAGGTAAGTAGAACTCACCCCTGCCTCATAGGTACTCCCAGATATTCTGAAGAGCAATGTTATAATTCCTAGACAGCCTTCTGAATTGGAATTAGGAGAGCCCAGCTTAACATATCATGAGGTTGGAGAAGTTTCACTTCAGAATCATATGGATTATTTCTATATGACTGTGGTGTGGTACAAACAGGACAACTAAATAAATGTACTAAATTTACATTTGTCAATAAGATCATCGTCACACACAGAACTCATGACAAACTATTTCAAAGATGAATCAAAGTCTGGGGGAGAGGTGGAGGGAGGGAGATTGTATTCAGCAATCATGCACAGAAACCAGCCATTTTCCAATAGCTGTCTTTATAACATAATGTTCTGTGGGGGGGGGGGGAATCATGATGAAGTGCTCCATGCTTTACCAGATCAAGATACACTCCCTGCTACTTATCACATCATTTAACTAAATGCAAATTAGTTTAATTTAGCACAAATAATAACAACATGCCAGGCAAAAACAAAGGCTAATATTACTTGATGTCTGAAATTATTACACTGTTTCAGGGCAGATGATAAAAGCTAACTTTTCACCATACTGTAGACTGTAGACCAATTATGAAAAACACAATTTACCTCAATGAAGAAGAGACTGGCTGCAGAGGTTGGATGGTGATACATATAAACAATCACAAGGATTGCTGCAGCTACTATCAGAACCAGAATGAAAATTCCAACAATTAAGCCAGTGTGAAGAGAGGTACTTTTCTTCTCTTCTGCGCTGTCATCTGTAGAGGCTGTGAGAAAAATAAAGATTAAGCTTGGCACAAATTCATTTCAGCTCTTTTATTTTCCTACAATAATCTGTTGCCTTGACAAAATGAGGCATGCCTTTTTCTGTACTAAATACTCATTATAATATGTCTGCAAAGACAATTTCCAGATGTCCTATTTTTTCTAGATTAATAAACAATATTAATGTCCACTTCTATTCATGCCACTTAGGTACTCTGCAAATTAAATCATGCAGTATCTCAATCTATTGTTTCCTAATAACATATTAAAAATTACCTGCAGACATATTACTACTTTAAAACCTAAATGTCATCATTAAATCTCATGGCTTCTGAGAAGAATCAATAAAATCTGAGATGTACAAATTACCATTTCTAAAGTTCTGTTTTATTGTGGAGCATATGGGTATTAAATGATCTATCAATATTCTGATTCTGAAGAGACTCCAACTAGCATATAAAAATATTGCTAAAAGCCACAATTCTGCTAAGTTTTATAGTATTATGTTCCATGCTGTGTATTAATAAAAAGAAATACAAACATCTGAGGAAGTTTTGTCCTGAAGTAAACCTCTCTCTCTATAATTTCCAATTATGGTTCTGATAAATTTGGTTAATGTTTAGTTACTTGGTAGCAGTTAGTTAGCAAGCAGTTTAGTTATTTAGTAACTACTGCCAAATAGCAGATGGCCAAGATTAATTTGGATTTGGATAACCCCAAAACAAGACTAATATCAAATTTTATTTGTTACATTTCTACAACAAATAAAATATTACAAGATAAATAGGATATGAGGATAAGAGCCGAGGTGGCGCAGTGGTTAGAGTGCAGTACTGCAGGATACTTCAGCTGACTGTTAGCTGCAGTTCAGCAGATCGAATCTCACCGGCTCAAGGTTGACTCAGCCTTCCATCCTTC
>JANHFM010003853.1:0-10156 GCA_032468115.1 Grayia smithii
GAGATAAGTCCTAATGTGGGATCTAATCTGTGTTCGATCCGACTCAGAGTGAGAGGCCCTCCAACGACCCTCTAGGTCATTCATGAAGAATGAATAGAATAAATATTATGTCCAGAGTGATTTATGTTACATGCTGCTTTGTTAGAATTTTACACATGTTTTTAACATCTGATTTTATTATGCTAAATTACTGTAATGTAACTTTGTTGCATTTGTGAATAAACTCCCAGGATACAAATAATCGTGCTAGTTTGGAATCTTATGATCTAGTCTATGCATTTGCAGGCCAGAATAAATTTCCTCCTGTTTCTTCAAACCGATTCAAAAGCATTTTGCAACGTTTTCTTCTTTCTTGTTTTTCAGGGGAAAAAAAGGAACAAAAGTATAAAAGAAAAAGAAGAAAAAAAATGCAGGTAGTCCTTGACTTATGAGCACAATTGGGACCAGTTAGGCACGGCAGTTGTTAAGAAATCATGCCAAGTTTTACCTATTTTGCCTTTTTTTGCCATGGTTAAGTGAATCACTACAGTCATTAAATGAATCATGTCACAAAGTGAATCTGACTTCCCCAATTTACTTTGCTTGTCAGAAGCTGACTAGGAAGGTGGCAAACGGCGATCACATGACCCCAGGATGCTGCAACCATTGTAAATACATGTCAGTTATCAAACACCCAAATTTTGATCACTTGACCATGAGGATACTATGATAGTTGTAAATGCAAGGTCACTTTTTCAGTATCCTTGTAACTTCAAATGGTTACTAAATGAACGATCATAAATCGAGGACTCCCTCTAACATGGAGGAAGCATACTTCAAAGGCCTTACCTTTTTCTTACTGCAATAGATCTGCCATTTCTTTTCTGCTGGAAGGGCAAACATGGCTTCTCTATGTTTATCCGTAAGGTCAAGTTCATCCTAGCAAGAAAAAAAAAGTGGGGAAAGAGGTAAATGTTTATTATCAAAAAATAAACTTTGATTTTCATTGGCATTTTAGCTAAAGGAGAGGGGCCCCTCCCTTCTCCTTAGACGGGCTTAATTTTTTCCCCTTAGCTCAATTATTCATATCATGTTTGGCCTTTCTGCAGTGACTGATTTGAGTCTAGATTATAAAGAGCTTCCTATGAAACAGCCTCCTGTAACCTGATCCTGGATCTTAGATTGGTGATTAGTCATGTATCAAAATCAACCTCATATTTAAGCCTTATGAGAAATATTGGCCTTTTTAAAGGTGTTAATTTTCATTTAATTTCGGTGGCATTTAAGGATGTGACTGATAGCTTGGCAATCCATAGCTTTCTTGTGGCTGAAACCAACTACAGCTTTCTACTCTTCTATTTATTTACCAATGACTCTAAGTTTACAGCCATGTTGGGAAAGGATTTAACTGAACTAATGTTCTTGGCCATATTTCACTGCATTTATAAACCAAAATATTCCAGCAGCTTTGTGGCAGGAGGTGCCTACAAACTTTTGGCTTAGGAGAGTGTTACTATTCCCTGAATTAACGTGCAGTATCACCGTAAGCCAGAATTCTGAAGAATTTCAGCTTAGTATGAATGAATTAATATGCCTATGCGTGCTCTTTGGTTGTTGCAAATGGATGGGAGATTATTAAAGAGAGATCCAACCTATAATTAAAGAGAAATTTTCTGACAGTAAGAACTATTAATCAGTGGAACAGCTGGCATGCAGAAGTTGTGGGTGCTTTTATCATTGGAGGTTTTCCAGAAAAGACAGCCATATTCTGGAATGGTATAGGATCTCCTGCTTGAACAGGGGCTTGGACTAGAACAGGGGTCTCCAACCCCCAGGCCGCGGGCCACTACCAGGCTACGGAAGTGTACGAACAGTGTGCGCACGCTCCATTTGCACGAGAGGTGTGTTCGTGTGCCTGCTGCTCATGCAAATGGAGCTGCGTGAGAGAGAGCACTTGCCCACCACACTCCTGAAACCATCGCCTCTCCCCAGTCTGCAAACCTGAAAAGATTGGGGAACTGTGGACTAAAAGACTACCAAGGTCCCTTCCAATTCTGTTAAATCATGGAAGTCCTGACTGTGGTTTGCTTAGAGTTGCAAAGAAATCAGAAGGTGGTGTTTGTTTCTCTCCTAATAAACCAGAGTCATAAGCCAAGAATATAACCCTTATGTTTGAAGCCAAGAACAAGCTGGAGTTCTTCCATTCAGACACAATATTAAAAGAAAGCATAGATACGTGTTGAGGGAAAAGCAAATGGTCAAGCAGTTGCTATTAGCAGGCTTGCTTTTCTATGAGTCAATATACTTGACAACTCTAATTTATAGTCCTGTGCACATTTATTTTATATCTCTAGGAACCATTTTGGTTTAATAAAAAGAATATAATAACTCTAGGCATCATAACATTAATAGATGGACATACATAATTATCTTGAAGTCTAAAAGCTTGATGAAACAAGTTGGTTTTAAGGTCTACCTAAATTAGGAGATAGTAGAATCCAATCATATCTTCTGGGGCAACATGTTCCAAAATGTGGGGGCTACCACTGAAAAGGCCAAACTCCTAGTTTAAATCCCCTTCAGTATAGGCATTGGAAAGTATGGGTTGCTAGTTACTTGCACTGTGTTCATCAGAGCACTTAGATAAAATAACAAGGATTCATTTGGGCTTTGAGAAACCACTACTGTTACAGTCTTTTCAGATAAAGCAGGGGTCTTAAAACTCTTTAAGCTCATTAACCCTTTCAAGATATTTCAGACTGTTCATCACGCCCCAATCATTTATTACATGTATATGAGAATATGGTAATTTAATGAATACTACTTTAACAGTATCTCAAATAACAACAATGACCTCTTGGACAGATCCGTCGACCTTTGGGGGACAATACTGACCACTTTGGTGAACCCTGACATAAAGCAGTCCCTCTATGAAGGGCACACGGAAAAGGCATTGCTTTAATTTTTTTTAAAGCACATGAAAATTGTGTTTTTGGCACAGATCAGAAATGCCAAACAAGGAAGCAATCTCATTTTAACCCATCACTATATGCAATAATTATGTTGACCATGCAAGATGTTGCATACTGGCAATTCTAACATCCAAAATTAAGCTTCCTGGACCGATGCACCAGTTTTGATATAGTAGATAAGATGCATAGAACCATGTTTCTCAACCCTGAGATGTACAGTATGGACTTCAACTATCAGGAATTCCAGGACTTGAAGTCCACACATCTCAAAGTTGCCAAGACTGAGAGACACTGGCATAGAGGGCAGAAAATTGTCACTGGCAGGAATTTCAAGCTGGTGACAAAAACACCTGGTGGCCACATGGACTGCCTGCAAGGAAAACAGGCAATGTGTTTTTGTAAAGAAAGCATACAGTAATGGAGCTTTCTATTTATTTTTCCTTATGTTTGAAATTCTGTGGCTAAATCCCTAAAGCAATCAGCACACAAACTCCATACATGCAGGTTCAATTAACAATCATGAAACAGACTAATTAGTGAGCAGAAGATGCCAATTGGCAACTAGCTTTGTAGGCTATTTGCTATTTGTTCTTCGGGCATGATTGGAGATTGGGTAAAAGAAAGAAATGACAAACACGCATACACAACTGGCTGACCTGTTGTGTGAATGAGCTCAGAAGTAAATAAAATACCTTCTTAATTATTCTAGGAAGAATTTAACATTTCTAAATTAGTCTTGCAGTAGGAATCAATTATTTCAGAAGATATTTTTTCATCCTGCGCAAATAATTTCAGTCCTTTGCAGTCCTGGAGAAATTGTGATTACCATTTTGAAGAATAAAGCAAAAACGAATATTCCAGATTGGTGGCTACATTCAGTCTACACATAATTGACATACCTTGTTCCTACATATACAGTTCGATAATACTCCTATTTGCCACTTTTTCCATTATGAGGAACTGGTATGTTTTAAATATGCGCTATTAGATCTTCCTGCCATACTTTTAGCCCCAGAAGTCAGGAAATTATTAACTTTCAAGACTCAGGAAATTCACTTCCACATTTAGTTTTTCAGCTTATACTGGAACAAACTCAAGAGGTTTTAGGCATTCGTTCTAGAATTCCTTGGCTGCCTAACCTTCTTACAAAGCTGTCCAGAATTTGGAGGAAAAACTGAATTTCTGCAGAACAGCACAAAAATAAAGAAAAGTAAAATAAATTAGATGGAAGTATAAGAGGATTTGATTCTTTTTTTTTTTTTAATGCAATCTACAGGATCATCCGAGAAGCCAACAAAATTTCCTGGCTTTGACTGTAGAAGAGAGGAAGATGAACTAACATAGCAACAAGGCAACCATAAAACAAACGATAGCATAGAAAGCAGGATGAATATTTCCACAAATCTTAAAATTTTTGATCCGTCCTTGCATTATATGGTTATAACTTAAATGTGAAATACAACTTATTTCAGCAACATGGTTATTGAGCAGCACTGAGTAACTTGTTTTCTTATGGAAGAATAGGATTACTTTTCCACTTAGTGATACTGATGTTACCTTTATTCTGTAATTTGGAATATAGAAATAAAAAAATAGAAGGGATGAGAGAAGGAAACATTTTTTAATTGAATTAGTCTGAATTACTTTGGGCAACTGGGTGTCCTGCTTATTTTCCAAAATAATATTCTCAAGTGAATGCATATTCATTACAATAAAATATAAAATTATTTGCAACCTTTCTTAAAATGTAACCTTATTGTGTAATGTATGGACATGAAACAAACCATTTAATGAAGAAATCGGCTTCTGTTGACCATTCCTAAGTAACAAGCCTCTATTAGTAGAAGCATGCTTGCTCACAATTCAAATGACTTCAATGTTAGAATTGAAGGAAAAGAGAAAGAGATGGTTTCACAAAAAGTAAACAACTACCGTATTTCCAACCAGTTTTAGGCTTTCTCTTTTACCCAAAACTTTTATGGTTTTTTTTAAATTTTGCCCATCCCTCTTCACTCTTGTATTTTTCACAGATGTTAATTACACTCTTTGAGGAGCCCAATGCTGCTGATGTAAGTAAAACTGGCAGATGATCAAAATCAGTTTGTGAAGTGGCAGAAACCAACCACTTCTTAAAGATGCATTAAGAACCTCTCCCTTAGTGATGCTAACTGAATGACCACAGCACAGAAAACTTTGTTGTGGCAGGTCCTCACAAGATGAAGCAAAAATCAAAGATATAAAAAAAGACTGCACATTAATTCCATTTGGTAACATCTTTCCACATCAATAAGCATTGTGCAAACACAGCATAAACACAATTGGTTGCTTTTAAAAAAACAGCAACAAAACAAATCCCAAATGTCTTTTAAATGAGCAAAACTGGAGCTAGGTGAATTTGTTGTATCTAGTTAGCAACATAAATAAGTGCAGTGTAAATTACAGGTAATCCTTGACTTACAACAGATCATTTAGTGACTGAAGTTACAACAGCACTGAAAAAAGTGACACGACTATTTTTCATAATAATGACTGTTGGAGCATCCCAGGATCACATGATTTACATTTGGATGCTTCACAACTGGTTCATATTTATGATGGTTGCATTGTACTGGGGTCATATGATCATCTTTTGTGACCTTTTGACAAGCAGAGTCAATGGGAAAGCCAGATTCGCTTAACAACCATGTTACTAATTTAACAACCGCAGTGATTCACTTAATAAATGTGGCAAGAAAAGTCATAAAAATGGGACAAAACTCATTTAACAAATTTCTCTTACTTAGCAACATAAATTCTAGGCTCAGTTGTGGTTGTAAGTTGAGGATTACCTGTAAAGGCTACGAGTGCCTTGTAAATTTCTCAAACTGGTAGGGGAAACCAGACAGACAGAAAAAAATAATAATTGGTTGTGGTTCAGCTTGTACAAATATATTTGTCTAGTTACCTGTGGCAAAGAGAAATCATCTCCAGATCACAAGGAAGCTTTCTTAAAATAGAAGAAAACAGACTCTTGGATCTGCAACTCATCAATATGCAAGAAGTAATTAACTGACATGAGTAGACATGTGTAGCTAATTTTAAAAAATAAAGTAATGGCAAGTGAGCATGATACCAAGAACTAAAAGATTCCAGGTCTGTGAGGAACATTATTTCTTCTCAAGACTGGGATCTATCCTACAGAATAGAATTTTTTTGGCCAAGTGTGATTGGACGCACAAGGAATTTGTCTTGGTGCATACTCTCTCGGTGTACATAAAAGAGAAGATACATTCGGAATGAATCATAAGGTCCAACACTTAATGATAGTCCTAGGGAACAAATAAGCAATCGAATCCTATTAGGAAACAGTCAATGTAAATCTTAAGGATACCAGCAACAAAGTTACAGTCATAAGTGGGAGGATAGGAACAGTGAGAAGTTTAATAATAATGCAGACTTAAAATAAAAACAAAAACAATAAATATACAATTAAAAATCCTCAATAACAGATAAAACCTATGATAAAATCTAGTCTGTCTTAACTGTACTACATGATCTATACTAAAACCACAATCCATAAACTGTGTGGCCCATAGTCTGTTTAATACTAAAAGGGAAAGGAAAAAGCAGTGCAAAGGATTGGCCACATTGGTTGTATATCAATAGCTAAGGTGGGTTTGACACTGTTTCCAACGAATCCCCAGTGCTGCTGTGCAGAATTTAGCCCCCTGCGCTATAATTTCAGACTGTTTGTCCTTAAGCAGCCCCTGGAGATAAGCACTGTCGGAATGGCCAGGATACCTAGCAATTATTGGGAAAATATTTCCGAATCTCTCTGCAAAAAGGAACATCGAAGGAGTATGTGACCCACAGTCTCCACTTCTCCTGATCCGCAGGAAGAGAAAAATCTATTTACAGTCATTATTACCCTTAATACATTTTTTTCCAACTTCTAATATAGTTAATATATATATAATATATATAGCTAATATAGAACTAAGACTGGGTCAACTGGGAAAATTAAAAAAGCTACTTGATGTGTTTCAATCAAAACTTGACAGGTAATAGTAAAGTCCCTCTCATTGTAGCTACCATAGGAGGAGAACTAAGTTCGTCAGCAATGGCCTAATATCAAGAGGGAAGCTCTCATGCCTGTTACTCCAAAAAGGGTTTTCATTTTAGTAAAGTCGATGTATTCTGCACGAAATGATTTTGCTGCACATTAGTTAATTTGATCCAGAATCCTTTTTCCTTTGCATTTATGGAGAATGGTGGCGGTTGGACTTGAAAGGTAGAGTCCACCTTGCCTCTTTCTGCCTGCCTCAGTGAGCTCCCTTGTGTCCAGGTGTTGCAAGTGTCTGCAAAGGGTAGCCCCAGTTCATTTGCATCTGCCTTGTCCTGCAACAGCCAGGCACTTTTCAGAGATTACAGGTAGTCCTCGGCGTATGACCACAACGGAGCCCCAAATTTGTGTTGCTAAGTCATTTGTGTTGTTAAGCATTTCTTAAGTGAGTTTCACTCCCATTTTTACGACCTTTCTTGCCAAATTTGTTAAGTGAATCACTGCAGTTGTAAAGTTAGTAAGGCTATTGTTAAGCGAATTGGGCTTCCCCATGGACTTTGCTTGTCAGAAGGTCGCAAAAGGGATTGACATGATCCAGGGACTCTGCAACGGTTCATAAATATGAACCAGTTGCCAAGAATCTGAATTTTGGTCATGTGGTCATGGGGATGCTGCAACGGTCATAAGTATGAAAAATGGTCATAAGTCATAACCTGGTTTCAGTCAATTCTGCTGAATGTAACTTAAGTTACATGCCTGTTTAATTAAGCCATGATAAACAACCTTTTAAGAACATATTTTTCAAATACAATTGATCACCATGCTATCAGCAGCACACTTCTTGCCCTTAGATATCAACAGTTTTCTTAAAAACTGATACCATGAAATAATACAGTGTGCTGATCAATTGTATTTGAAAAATATGTTCTTACAGGTTGTTTATGATGGCTTAATTAAACCGGCATGTAACTCAAGTTACATTCAGCAGAATTGATGGTGATAAGTCACTTGTGCCGTTTTTGGGGGGTTTTTCAACCTGCTTTGGAGGCTTTTTTTGGCTCATTTTCGAGGCTTTTTTCAACCCAATTTTTCCAAAAAAAGCTGAAAAAATGGGCTGAAAAAAGCCAAAAAAACCAAGCTGAAAATAGCCTCCAAAATGGGCAAAAAAAAGGCCCGAAAATGAGGTGTGCAGAGACCAAAAAACCAGCAGGTGTGCAGGGCAATATTCAGACTATAAAACGTACAGATATTTTCACCCCCTTTTGGGAGATAAAAAGGTGTGTCTTATAGTCGGAAAAATACAATGGTTGAGAGGAACTAGAAGCCAGAACATGAATGTTTAACTTCTAAGGTGCCCATCCTTGGAAATAGAGAAGACTCCCATTGTGATCCACGTGGCTTCAATAACCAAATGCTTGTGTCATTTCAGATAGTAACCGAGGACCAGTTTTGTGGCCATCAAGGCAATGACATGTACGATGAAGAAAAAGTGAAGTACACCGTGTTCAAAGTCTTGAAGAATTCCACACTGACAGAATTTGTTCAAAACCTTTCCCAAACAATGGTGAGCGTCTGCCGGAGGAGGTAGTGGTTGAGTCCCTGACTTTCTTTGCATAGAATAATTTTGTCATTTTGGCATTAAAAACCTGACACTGATCTGGTAATGACATCTTTTTCCAGTAAGCATGTTTGTTTGCTTTTTAAAAAAAAAAATTCATAGGGCTTCCCGCAAGATCAGATACGGTTGTGGCCGATGCAAGCGCGAAGCAATGGGACAAAAAGACCAGCCATGTTAGACAATGAAGCTGATGGCAATAAAACTGTGAGTACACAACAGGGAGGAAATATCACTTCTGAAGTCTTGTCTAGGGGTGACATGATAGCAGTCTTCCAATATCTCAGGGGCTGTCACAGACAGGAGAGGATCACGCTATTCTTCAAAGCATCTGAGGGCAGGACAAGAAGCAATGGGTGGAAATTAATCAAGGAGAGAAGCAACTTGGAACTAAGGAGAAATTTCCTGACAGTGAGAACAATTAATCAGTGGAACAACTTGCCTCCAGATGTTGCAAATGCTCCAACACTGGAAATTTTTAAGAAGAGGTTGGATAACCATTTGTCTGAAGTGGTGTAGGGTTTCCTGCTTAAGCAGGGGTTAGACTAGAAGACCACCAAGGTCCCTTCCAGCTTATTCTGTTCTGTTCTATTCTATTCTATTCTATTCTATTCTTCATTTCTCTACAGTCTTCTAAGATAGATGCATAACATTTTGCACATGTAAAATTCTGTTGATTTGAAAAGTGCATGACAAAAAAAATATTCCCCAAGGAACCTAAATAATATTTTAAATGTTCATACGCCTTAGATTGAGAGCCAGTATACGTAAGACACCAGTCTAGAAATCGGGATTATGAGCTCTAGTCCTGTTTTAGGTGTAAAATTACCTGGGCCTAGGAAGAATGCCAGGATTTAAATACTTGAACATATTTAAAAACAAAAATTGAAAACCCAGAGTCCTAGATTAGACTAGCTGATCAAGGTTATCCTCCCCCAAGTTATAGCAAAATTTTGAGTCCAGGTTTACTACTAATCCAATGCAACATTGAATTATTAAAAATACTTCAAAGCTGCTTTTCTTCACTGATGTAGATGTAATATTACCTCTTCATTCCTCTGACTATGTTGCACTTATTGCTTATTTCCCTCTCCTGTATTAATTGCTCACAGATGATTGAGCTCAGCGACAATGAAAACCCATGGACAATATTCCTTGAAACAGTAGATCCAGAAATGGCTGCTACGGGAGCAACGTTACCCAAGTTCGACAAAGACCGTAAGCCCCGTGAGCTACAAGTTTCATGCCAAAGTTCCATTCCATAGAAAAGTCAACATTTTGGATTGTAGGATTTTGAAGCTGCTTGTATTGATGAACTGATGGTTTCCTTGTAGTATTGTATGAATTGTTTCTTCCCCAACTAGGATAAACCAAGTTATCTGGAAGTCCTCTAATTAAAAAAAGTTGGCCAATCCATTGAAGTCCTGGGAAATCTAAAGCAACGTTTCTTAATCTAAAGATGCTTGGACTTCAACTCCCAGAATTCCCCAGTCAGCCATGCTGGAAGTCCATACATCAGGGGACCTCAAACAACGGCCCGGGGGCCAA
>JANHFM010003853.1:40807-51102 GCA_032468115.1 Grayia smithii
AACTCAACCCAGATGCTATCAACAAGACCTGCACTGGCCTCTCCCCCAGATTCTGCAAGGTCGAAGTCTATGTCACTATCTATGTCATTATCTCTTGTACCTCTGTTGCAACATCTGCTATTTGTTTATTAAACATATTTATATAACTCCACAATAAAAAGCAACTGTTGGAGGCATATAAAGAGGGAAAAAAATATACAAGAATTGCTTAAGAGGGAAAATATGGAATTTGAGTAAACAGGCAATACAAGTTGTTAATCTTATGGTTTTGGGGGAAGTTAATAGAAAGTTAAATGAATGTATATAAATTTTGGTATTTTTGGGGATCTAATAAACGTGTTGTAACTCAGGCGCTGCCATAAATAGATCTGCATGTATTCAAGCTTGAATGAATTCTAATTTAATCTTAAAACATCACTGAAAATATTTGTTCTAATTCCAGGTCATGATGAAGAAATTATGTCGAATTTTCAGCATGGTTTCCCACAAGAAGTTAGAAGTTGTCTCTAAGCAAAGCCTGGACAAAACTTTATGGTCTCTGAATATAGTTTCATCATCTTAAGGAAAGGATTAGGTGTCAAAGAACCATGCATTCTGCAGCCTAGTCTTCTTTTAGTACAAGAAACCCGAAAGATCTTTTTCTGATTTATGCTTCCATGATCAAAGCCATTCTCTTTTACTGAAGATTCATCTGGAACTTCAATCCAAGGTGTGCAGATATTTTCAACTTTCTTTCAAAATGTAAACCAACCCACAGCTTACATGTTCTAATAGCTTCATTCTCCCTAATTAATCTGTTGCATCCAGGTAGTGGTATGCTGATAAATTTTTAGCAACCAGCTCTACCAGATCCATAACTGCTGCCATATTGTGTCACTAGTGACCAAAGAACTGGCAAAGAACATGCTAAGGCTCTGCTCTGCTCAGCTTTCAACCAACTCACAAAATTCCAGAAAAATATAGCAATCAACTCTTACAAGCTTCAACACATCACTGCATCTAGGTCAGGGGTGTCAAACTCAATTTCACTGAGGACCGCATCAGAGCTGTGGTTTACCTCAGGGGGGCGGCTGGGCATGGCCGACTGGGCAAGTGTGGCTGACTGGGTGGGCGTGGCCAGCTTGACGCCTCTCCCCAAACTGCTGGCATGTTTCCTCTTCGCATTGGGTAGACTGGGCCGAAGCCACACTGGCTTGATCTTTCCTCTTCGTATTGGATAGACCAGGATGGCCCTGCGGCCAGATCCAACCACATCGTGGGCTGAACACAGCCCTGAAACAGGCCTTGAGTTTGACATCCCTGATCTAGGTTTACATGTCTGGGATATCAGTCCAATGAAGCTGGGTCAACATATCAATGCAAAGCACAGCACTTGACTACAGTGAGAAAAGAAAACACTTCCTAAATTAAATTACAGACATTGCAATTTATTTCACTTTATTAATCAAAGTGTTTCTTACAGTCCTACATTTTCTTATAGTCTTTTTCTTTTGTTTCCTTATGTGTTGGTTCATACATTATATTAAATTGTAATGAGATGTGCTTATTTTTGGCTTAGTGTTATGTATGGATCAACACATTGTTTATAAACTATGATTTATGGTGCTGCAAAAATAGCCAGTAATGTTTGTTTTGAGTTGGGATTGGTTTAACAGTGTGTGAGCTGGGTAAAAATAATTACTCAGTTACTGGCTGGGTAAAATTATATCCCATCAATAGTTCTGATGGATTCTGATGGAAAATATAATTACTTAAGGCAGGATTGGGAAACTATGGCCTTTTTATAATTTGTGGACTTCAATTCCCAAATGCTGAGGAGTTCTGGGAGTTCACAAGTCATAAAGGGCCCATAGTTCCCCACCTCTGATTTAAGGGGACCAGTTTGGTTTAGAGGTTAAGGCACGAGGCTAGAAAGCAAGAGATCATGAGTTCAAGTCCCACCTTAGCTATAAAAGCCAGCTGGATAACCTTGAGTCAATCCTTCTTCCAACCCACCTGACAGGGTTGTTGTTGTGAAGAAAATAGGAGGAGGAAGGTGTGTTGGATATGTTCACTTCCTTGAGTGATTTGTAAAAATAAAGGTGGACTATAAGTAAATAGTTCTTCAATAGTTGCTATGGCATTTGATTTTTAAAATGCTTATTTTTGGAAATGATATTGACTAAATAAGTCACCCAAACTATACTATATCCAATAGCAACATGACAAAGTCAATGCAGAATGATCTTTATGTCTCCTAAATCAGTGTGAATGAGAAAAATCAGCCCTGCCTTTTCTGGAAATACTATGCAATTCTTGTTTTAAACACAAAACTTTGGATATTGTAATTTTTTGGAGAAAACTATGTATATCAGTTTAGCTAAAATGAAAAGGCTTTTGTTGATTTTTTTTGGAATGAAATCAAGTAGCGATAGCACTTATATACTGCTTCACATGCAGTAGCCCTCTCTAAGCAGTTTACAGAGTTGGCATATTGCCTCCAACAATTTCGGTCCTCATTTTACCGACCTCGGAAAGATGGAAGGCTGAGTCCACCTTGAACCAGTCAGGATCAAACTGCCACTGCTAGTAGTCAGCAGATGTAGCCTGCAATACTGCATTCTAACCACTGAGCCACCACAGCTACCGGTTTCCTGAAAATAAGACATATGCTGAAAATAAGCCCTAGCATGTTTTTACATGTACACCTAATATAAGCCCTACCCCGAAAATAAGCCCTACTTAAGAGCCTACGAAGCTGGCTGCCTGGCCATTCCGTCTGGTTGTTTGCAGTGCCGCAGCCAGGAGGCAAGGTGGGATGGTGTTGGAGCTGCCCCACATGCCCTGCACAGGCTTACCTCAGGGCTCCCGCAGCCAGGCCATCAATGCCCCAACACCTGCCTTACGATGGAAGCACCAGCAGTTATGTGCAGCAGGAGGCATATTGGTGTGTTGGTGCCACAGCCATGAGACAAGGCAGAATTAGGGCGTGGATGTCCTGGCTGTGGGGGCCCTGAGGTAAGCCGGTGCAGGGGCACATGGGGTAGCTCCATACGTATCTGCCTTGTGGTGGTGGCACTAGTGTGCCATGCGGCCTCCTGCCCCGCCATGAGCAAGCAGAAGAAGTGGGCCTCCCATAAATGGAAAAAAAATAAGACCCCCAAAAATAAGCCCTAGTGCTTATTTTGGGGCCAGAAAGAAAATAAGACCTGGTCTTATTTTTGGGGAAACATAGGTATGTTCTTGCCACGGATGAAGATAGGACAACATTTTGTCCTTCAAAATTGACTGTGGAGGTTGAGGTATAGATGGAGAAGAGTCAATTCTTTCATGCATGGTAAATTCAGTTTGCACATTTGATTTCATTCTTAAGCATTATTTGTCTACATAATGTTCTTTACTCCCTGTTGGGCCATTTTATACCAAAACTATTTTAAGCAATCAAACATTTTAAATATAAGAGCTGCAGGGAATCCACAGCTCATGAAAGGCTTGCAGTCCTTTTCTGAGCACCCTGGGATGCTGCTATTAAAATCAAGCAGCAAATCTTCTTCACTGCTTATAGCAGAAATATCTTCATTGGTCAAACCCCAGTGACCATAGAAATGTTGAAAAGGCTACCAGCTGCAAAGGATTTGCTCATCCCTATAAAGAAATTTTAACTAACCTTGCCTTATCTTCCATCCATTCCTTAGTCCAGTATAATAAAACTGGAGCACCACTGGAACACCACTGGCACTGACAAAATCACCACCAGTCAATTGCAAAAGGCAGCTTTACTCAGAACAGCTTACATACTGTGACGATATCTGTAACACTCTCAAACATCCACATTTGCCTATCCCAGGTCCTTGGAAATGAGGAGACAAAAATGCCAAATCCAGTCTGAATATTTGACTGACTATGCAACGAACCAAGATACATTTTTGTGCTGCCAACTCCCAACAACTCTATAAATCCCTCTCAAAACCTCTATGGGCATTGGGCTGGATATTCTTTCTTATCATCCAGCTCTACAAAAGTCATCTCACCAAAGAAAATTGTGTTGGAGCTGCTTCCATTCCCCTTTTCAGGAGTCACTCTCAACTTTAACAGTTGTAGAGTCACCGCTTTTTTATGAAACGCTACAGCTCAGGTTTTTCTAGTCTCAGGTTTTTATCTCCCAACAGCACTACCAGGAAGCACCCTGTAACCATAACCAGAGAAGGGCATGCATGCATTCATGCCTGCTCCAAAATTCCACTACAACCAATATTGCTATGGTGAAAGAATAGAGACTAGATTAGTATGATTTCTTTATACAGGTAGTCCTTAACTTACAACAGTTCATTGAGCAACTGTTCAAAGCAGTGGTGGGCTGCTCCCAGTTCTGTCCAGTTGTTAGAACCGGTAGTAAAACCGGTGGGAAGCTCCATCCACCCGCCCCAAAGTCATCATGGAGCGATCTGCGCATGCGCTCCCATTGCAAACCGGTAGTAAAGGTACGAGGAACATACCCCTGGCTCAAAGTCATGACTGCATTGAAAAAAGTGTGCAGTTATGCCTGTTTTTCATACTTATGACGGTGGAGTATCCCCATGGTCATGTGATCAAAATCTGGATGCTTGACAACTGGCTCATATTTATGACAACTGCAGTGTCCTGGATCATATCATCGCCTTTTATGACCTTCTGATAAGCAAAGTCAATGGGAAGCCAGATTCACTTAATAACAGTGTTACTAATTTAACAAATGCAGTGATTCACTTAACAACGGTGGCAAGAAAGGTTGTAAAATGGAACAAAACTGTTTAACTGTTTACACTTCCACCTCCAGAAGGTCAGATTCAATATCTGGTCCACATGAGTAGCATTAGTCTCCCGTTCCCCAGTGTATGGTTATAACACTTGGCAGTGGCCATTTTTCCAATGGAAAAAAACTGCAATCTCATGTATTATATTTATATCCCAGGACTTTCAAGAGTGCACGATGAATCTTACTTGGCCCATTAACTTTTCAAATTAAATGTTCAGAGGAATCACAGGCAGGACATGACATCTATAATCTTTATTACTATTGCTGTTCTCCAACTGAAATTTAAAGGCAGTTTCCTCCGATACACCCCCAAATCTTGTTATGTTGCCTCATTGCGATGGCTGTGTGTATGAGTGTATGTTCCTGAGCATCATGAACAACTGAGGGAATACATACCAAGAAAAAATGTATATGGCCATTAAGAGTTGACATCAACTTAATGGCATTTAAATCAACTTCCGATAGTAAGATATATAATCATTATGAATAGGAGCAATAATAATCAAATTCTCCATGATATATCTAATCTCAATTTAGAGCCTCAAATCATGAGACACAGGGGTAAAATTCACTTACCTTCGCTACTGGATTGCAAATGTGAGCATATGCTCACATGCGTGAGTGTTCTGCGCATGCGCAGCGGGTCAAAAATGGGACGTCATGATGTCTGGGTGGGTGGGCAGAGCCTCCCGCCACCAGCCCTACCGGATCACGCAAGCCGGATGGATCCGGCTGAATTTCACCACTGATGTAACATTACAACATCATAATCCAACCATGTCTTGTGTGTAGTTCCTATATAATTTGCATTGTCTATCATTTAGCTGCACTAGATGTCTAGGAGTTTTAATATTGAACTATTTCCACATTCACATTTTGAACATATCCATATTATACCCATCTTCTTTTACATATCTTTTTGCTAAACTGAAGAATTATCAATTTTTTATGGTTGTGTCTGATAAGTCTTCAACTTTCTTCTAGGGAGCTTTCAGACTGTATATGTAAGTCATTCAGGTTTATCATTTTGTTGTAAATCTCTTTGGGATGTTAAGACTATGTTTAATAAATAAACACATTACAAGGCATTTTATATCAAATTAAATTTACTGTTTCCAAGCTGATATGTGAGCTTAATCACTGAGGAGGAATTTAAGATTGGATCTCTTTAATCCAAGGCCAACAAAGCAGTTTACCTCCACAATTGCAATTTACCTCAACAAAGCAGTTTACCTTCACAATTGCAATTATGTTGAATTCCAATTCAGTTTCAGTTGTGGTGGAATTCTACTCCTGCTGTCTGGGAATTATGGAAGAAGGCATAATTAATCCCTATAGAACTTCCACAAATCTTTCAACCCAGACTTGGCAAAAAAACAAAAACCAAGCCCTGATGTATCTACAAACATTGGCAAGAAAAAGAAATATAGTTATCAGAAGCAATCAACCACCAGGAAGAGGTAGCACAGCTTTTAAAGCATAATCTTCTGGAAAACCTGCCCATATACAATGCCATTTTAATCAAATTAACTAGACAGGATTTCCAGCTTTTCTTTAAATAATGACAGGACTTTTGACTTTCAGTATCCAGTTACATAAAGTGAAATGTCTTCCAAGTTTATACCAGATGCAAGTGGGAATCATGTGTTTTTTTTTTTGTTTTTTTTTGAAATTCAGCAACTTCAAAAACTTCATATCGTGCTGCATGCCAACTGCATACCGGTACCCACACCCCTGCAGCCAGAAGTTACATAACTAGCAGTAGCAAAGCATAAAATTAGATGGTATCTCAACTGATTGAGCAAGCTTTGTATTAAAGCCTGAAAGGTAAATACACTCTTTGTATTTTTACAAAGTTTTAAAAAACATGTTTTAAAAATACAGATTGTACATGATTATCTTGACATTATCATTATCTTTTTAAGGATAATGATTAGCAAGCTAGGAATTGTGGACAAAGATGACTATTTTTATATGGGGTCTTTATTTTTTTCTTCATGCATCATATTTTTCATTTCTACATATTTAAGTTGCTTTGTTTTGTTCTTGTCTTAGCCTAGCAAGAGAGATTCACAAAAAAAGGATTTTACTCTGCTGTATGAAATCTAGTCGAACATTAGCTAAAATTAGGTCTTGACAGAATTAATTCCTGGGCATAACATGATTTAGTGTAATTTTAGAAGGCTTGCCTGGACATCTCAAGTATTGTTTGGAAACGTAAACCCAGATAATGTAGGATTTTGCTCCTTCAAGTTGTTTTTAAAGATGAATTCTGGAAGAAGCAACATCGCTAGTCTATACCAATGATCAAAGAGGGAGAAAAAAAGTAAACATTACCAATTGCTACCAGTATACCACCCTGAAGAAAAACTCTTTGCAAGAAATCCAGTATGTCTGACATAAAGCAAAATGTCGTGCTGCAACCACTTTTAGCTTTCACTTTTATGTACTTAGGTTCCATCAACATTTTGAGTCACTTCATTTTAATAAGCAGTTTTTAGCATTTTCAGTTTTTACCCCCTAATGCAGCTAAATCTGGTGTACAGATTTGCTCTGCATGTTTTTAAAGGATCTGAGTTAATCCAAATGGTCACCTGAAAAGGAAATGGAACATGTCCACAAAGAAATGGGTTTCGTGATGTTTACACTTCCCATCTGTATTGCCTTCAATCAAAACCTGGCACTGTGTTATCAGATTCCAGCTACAGAAAGAAGAGAGGTGATGAGCCTTACAGACATTCCTTTATGCACAGAGCAAAAAATGACACCTACAGATTTGCTTCTGCTTTCAGCAAGTTGTAAGTCCTAACAGTGGACTGGACTCTTGCTTTAGAAACTGCCTCTGATGGAGGCCACACTGTGAATCCTTAGGACAAAATCTGGAAGGTTTTTATGCTGATGGAGGTGAGACTGAATGGAGTAATTATGTTGGGATGTGTGCAGAGTATTTGGGATGATTGCAGAATCCTTAGTGATCTCTGAGTTTGGTTGTCTTCCTGCTGACATTTCTCAATACCAAACTAGGTAACATCATCAATGCTAGTCATCACAATAAGAGATGATTATGTTTCTGAAGCAAGAATCTCAAGGATGAGCAGAGAAAATTTTGTGATGAGGGATGAGTATTGAGGGATTTCTTATTACGGTTTCATGGAAAATGCTCCCAGGAATGAATCCATGTGGATAAATAAATAAATGTAGAATGTACCTCTGACAGTAGTATTCTTTCCAGTAGATCAGTGTTTCTCAACCTTGGCAACTTGAAGAGATGTGGACTTCAACTCCCAGAATTCCCCAGCCAACAGAGCTTCCACACATCTTCTAGTGGCCAAGGTTGAGAAACACTGCAGTAGATCAATCTTCATAATGTAATTAAAGGGGTAATTGCCCTTTGCAAATTAACCTACTCGTTGTTTTCCCATATTTGGGAGTTTATATAGAGCAGTGTTTCTCAACCTTGGTGACTTTAAGATGGGTGGACTTAAAAATATTTGCAGAAATCAGCTTTCCCAAATCCTAATAAACTCTACATTAAGACAGAGGCACAATAAGCACAATGTTACAAAACCTTGGGAGCTGTTTTAAGAGTCCCTTTCAAACTAGAATCAACAATGAAAAAATTAACATTTATCTTTATCACAGTTATGTAGATGTCCATCTCACATACATGACTCTTGGCAGCATTCAGTAAAAGCAAACCATAAAGGTAATCATTAAACTTATAATAAAGCAGTAATATTCATTAAAAAGAGTAAGAGAGAGCACCTTTAATGGTATGCGCAATATAGCCATCGCATCAGTTCTCATAATATAAAAGGAAAAAAATATTAAATATAAACATAATAAATGTACCATGTTATACAACATTTGAATGGAAATACTAAATAAAAAATATTAGTTCAGCCCAACACAGATTTTGGAATGTGGCTGCCAGCATGACATTTAAAGTCCAAGTATAGTCCTTGGGTCTCAGAGATGGGCAATTTAAGAAACATGGACCCACTGTAAGATGCTGCCTTACACTGAGATAATTGGTTTATCTGGCTTGCTATAATATATGCTGGCCAGATGTGGCCCTTAAAAGCTTTTTCTATTCATAATTGGAGATGTTAGGGACTAAATTTGGGATTATCTGCCTGGAAACACATGCCCTGCTACAGAATTATGGCCTTTCCCATTAATCCTCACCCTCATCGTGAAAGAAGGAGGCTTGATATGTTCAAAAAATTCAGCTCTGGGGTCTAGTCATACTACTACCTTTTCCTTTGTATGTGCAGAGTTGGGCATATCCATCAATACTTCAGTTTGTCCACCATCTCTATAGTAATTCCACAGAGACAGCCCCCACCCCCTCAAAAAAATGTTTTATGCCGAAAAGCTGCAAACCTTACAGAGTGATAACAAACGGGAAAGGGCCCAGATGTTTCCTTTTTGGCAAGCCTTGGGCACTCAGACATAATGACAGACAACTTCCCATGCAAGAGGAAACAAGAAAACTTTCCCCAATAAGCTCACAACACAGATTGCTGAGGTTAGAGAAGCACGTGTAGGCAATATTCCATCCAATAGGTCAACATTTTAGCAAATTAGTGCAAAATATAGCAGGATGACCAACAATCAAAACTGATATTGTTTGTTTTTCTCTGAACCTCCCAGACTTGTTTGGAGGTCAAGTGAAATCAATTGGGTCAATCAATATCAAAGTCTTCCATAAAACTTATTTTCCACAATCCACAGTAAGTAGAGTACATCAGGTGGCTTATAATGTTTAAGCCAATCACAGAGACAACTAGAACTATCAGAATAAATTGTTAAAATGTTTTAAAAGCATTTATAATTGATTTAACTAAGTCTTAAGTGAAGAAGAAAGAGAAAGGGGAGCGTTAGAGCCTTTCTATTCTTAGCAACAGTCAACATTTAGAGAAAATGCTTCTAATGCCACTCTCCAAATCATAAAGTTGGATGGGGCTATTGAAGCCATCAACTTTACTCCTTTGCTTGGTGTAGAAATACAAAATTATTTTTTTCTGTACCTATGGAAGGAAGCATTTCCTTCCAACCTTATGTAAAACAGGAAGCCCATACAATACTATACAACATCACCCTTCAATATCTCCTTCTCACCCACAGCAGTCATGGAAGTCTGAGATCCTGGATAGCTATTACCAATCAGGACAAACCTTGCTTGATGAACAGAATCAACTTGCCACAAATACAATAAATAATATAAATGCGAGTTTCCTATCTGCATGACTTGAAACTTCACCATCAGCTTTTTGACACTTGCAGCCTACTGTGTGGATATTCCTATTCCAAGCATTAAATCTAGGAAAACCTAGAAGTTTGAGCAGGCTTCCCCAATCTGGCACTCTACAGCAGTACCATGTTTCCCTGAAAATAAGACCCTGTCTTATATTTTTTTGAACCCCGAAATAAGCACTTGGCCTTATTTTTGGGGACGTCTTATTATTTTGGGGCACATGGAGGAAACCAGAGGAAATGATGGGGACCAGCTGTGCAT
>JANHFM010003853.1:51701-62422 GCA_032468115.1 Grayia smithii
TATTGCCCCCAACAATCTGGGTCCTCAGTTTACCTACCCTGAAAGGATGGAAGGCTGAGTCAACCTTGGGCCTTGGGCATTGAAGTATGTCTCTACTTCAATGCTATTACAATATATTATTTTGTTTTTAAATTCAGTTTTCATTACTCCAATTATGTATTGAAGAATTGAGTGTTGTTCAAAGTTGAGCGCCCAGAGTGGCCAATAAGAAAATAATTGAGGGTATAAAGAAATAATGAAAGTAATTTTGGAGCTATTTCGTGAAACAGAGCATATAAAAATATCTGAAACAGATCAAATGACATATATGGAACACTTTCCCTAAGACAGCTGGCTCAGCGTGATGCCCTTAAATTGGGTCAAAATTGTTTTTGGCTCTGACAGAAAATTCTAGAAACTGAAATCCCAATATATCTGCAGGGCAAGTTGACATGACAAACATAAATCTGCTAATGGTGTCTGTGTTTGTTCTAAGGAAAAAAAAAAACTTGAAAACAAAGTTGGAAATCAAAGAATGCAAGCAAGCAAGATCCCATTACACTTAAATGGCCAGATGTGTTGCTCAACATAGAGAGATATTGAAGAGGGTCACAATCACAGTCTTAAAATAATCATGAAAAGGTTGCCAAATGAGAACATACATACTCTGTGCAGGCTAGATTCGCTCGGAAACCTGTTGAACAATACAATAAACCAAACAAATTGCTTTCCTTGCTGCAATATCCTTCATACCGAGAAATGAAGTTCTGCCAAGATTTTTAAAATTAGCAAAATTCAAATATACAAAAGCTGTCCCTGCTATCTGGCTAAGAATCACAACGCATCTGACTTTCAACCTACTTAGGCTCCAAAGCAAAATTCATAATCAAGTGAACTAAAAGAAGCTGCATTGATTTCCCCCCCCCCCTCCCAATATCCACTCCAAGTAGCTGTAGCCTTGACTGCAATGCTTTCCACATAGACCAGGGATCTCTAACCTTGGCAACTTTAAGCCTGGAGGACTTCAACTCCCAGCAAACCTGGCTGGGGAATTTTGGGAGTTGAAGTCCTCCAGGCTTAAACTTGCCAAGGTTGGAGACCCCTGACATAGACAATTGTCACTCAACATTTTTAAGGAAGACAAAGCTATTTACCAATAACTAAATAGAAAGCTCTACAATACATTTACCTGAAGGACTTGGAGTGGCACAGCTCAAGCCATGGATACAGGGCAGAATATAAATTATTTAGGAACAATGGGGGATGTTTGGTGGTTTCCAGGGAAGCATCTGATTAGTCATTGTAGAAATAAGATAAATCTTTGATGTATTCCAGTAGAATTCATGCAGTCTTTCAACGCCATGCTTGTCAGCCTTACCTGTGCTTTTAACATAATAATGTGCCTGAACAGCCACGAAGCTCAAGAATCAGACTGGTGTAACAAATGACACTATTTATGCTGAAGCAAAGGGACTCATGATTAAATCCCTGTTTGTCGGTGCATAATGCTATAATGAAGCAAAATAAGGCTATGTGACGCTTTCTCCAAACTCCTTGGAGGACAAAGTAGAAAAAAAAAATGCAACAAATATATCCAAAGGAAGCAAAATTGTGTTCAAGTATCTGATACTCAGGAAAAGATAAGAGAAGTTAACACACTTCCATTCAAATAGTAGATAACAAAATCCTGATTCTGCTATTTTATAAAAATGCCTCTGGCTGTTATGAACAAAGATGTAGACACAGGAGTATCCACAGACAAATTGCTGATAAAGTCGGAATTCATTTAATGTTTTGGGTATCCCATTTCAAGAGCATTATGCTTTAAAAAAATAAGCACACTGAATAACATTTAAATGTTCTCTTAAAAACACGCTTCCCTTGAAAAATATTTTTATTGGCATACGCAGATATTTAGAATTATGACAATCCAATTGCATTCACTTCTCTTAAGATTTGTTTAAATGAAAGCCCTGAAAACTCATAACATACTCATTTTAGCAAGCTCAGAAAAAACTGAGCATGTCATTCTCCAAGATTGGAGAGCTGGGGGAGGAAAAGACTGGTATCATATTTGTTTAATAAGTTACCAGTTAATTTGATGAAACACTACATTTCCAGAAATAAAAATCTTTTTCACAGAAAAATAAAGGAGCAGAAAAATTTGTAGAAGCCTTGGCATAGTTAACAGGGAAAACGAACGGGTGCCCCGCTCCAAAGCTATTGGTGGTTGGGTGCCAAAGCCAACACAGTAAAGATCCCAAATCTTTACTTTGAACAAGCCAAAGCCGCATCATCTTGCCAAGCATACAGGCATCCAAGGTAAATTCCAGGAAAAAAAAAACTATTTATCAACATGGAGTACTCTATGCACCATGATTTGCATCATTCTCTTCCCCCATCCTTTGGAAAGTGTAATGTTTGGAAGCAAAACAGACAAAGCACATTAAAAAAAGAAAATAGAAATGTTGTAGTCCTGCTTAGCAATGGGTAAAACTTATCAGCAGGTTGCCACTGGCCACTGAAACATGAAAACTATTTGATGAGACAGTCTTATATTGCAACTGGAGTAAAACATAGATTATCCTTGCCTCTGTAACACTGACATGATCTGATCACCCTGCTGCAAATCTTTTTTTTTTTCATTTAATTGAGAACATCTACTCCCTCTTCCAACACGAACACGGTTTTTAGTACACTCTGTCCTTTGCGTTAATGATGTTGTGCTGCAACTATTGGGGGAGAAGGAAATTCCTTGTTTAGGACAAGCCATGGGATGCCTGCATTAAACAAAAAAGTTCTGTGTGCCCAGATAATACCTAGGTTCATGCTAAATGAACCTCAACCCATCTGAAAGGACTACTAAAGCTATGGATAAAGCAACCATTGAGAAAATTTCTCAATGTATGCTGCTTGCTATGCATGCAGTATTACATATTGCACAATCAACTATATACATTCAGCCCCCGGATAACAGTTGCCTTTTGAGCTATGTTCAGTTTGAAAATAAACTAAGAAGCCTAACAGCACTTTATTGCTCTTAAAAATTGGATCTTTGGCAGCTGCTTAAGAATTTATCATTAGTAATGAGGAGATGTAAAGTGTATTTCAGTCCTGCCTACCATTTGAATTTCCCAGTGATTAAATTTCCAGTGATTAAATATTCCAGTGAGGAATTGGTACTCCTGGTATTGCAGCCCAATTGTCAGATTTGAGCAGGAGTGGGCCACTACCTGCATTCAGGCTGAGCAGCAGTTGCTACAGATGTTCATGGAAACTATGTTGTAGGGCTCCCAGATAAAAGACAAAAACATCCTTTAGATCTGATACATCTCTCTACCCAGGAGGAGTAGAAAAATGGACACCAGCCAGAAGTTCCAAGAGCTGGGCAAAACAGGCTGATTCAAGTATTCCAGGGCTGCCAACGAGATGGAGAACTTCCATTCATGAGTGTTCTTTCCAGCCCCCTGGGATTCTTCATCATACCTCCACTTCAAGGCAGTGCTCTGCCATTATCACTCTGTGACATGTAGCAGATGACAGCACTTGTCTGGCCTCGCCTGTGCTTAGAAGCTAAGAAATGTTGGCCCTGATTAGTACCTGAATGGGAGACACACAGTGGAAAACATTCTGAAAGAAGGCAGTGCCAAACCACTTCCAGTCTATTGCCAAGAAAATCATAGAGATACATCCATCAAGACACCAGGAGCTGAACTCAGTTCAAAGAGGGCTTTCCAGCTCTATCATTTATATCGCTGAATGCACTATGTCACTATATTCTCCCATCTTCCTGTTCTTTTGCACCTCTGGGTCAAATTTGACTCCTGGTGACCATGTACAAAACTTTTTTGCCACATTTTTCAGAAGTGATCCTAGGGCTGAGAGAGAATGATGCGCATGAAATTGCCACAAGCTTGGACCCAGAGTTTCCCAGTTTCTAGTCCAGGGCCTTTATGTGTACCCCAAACTGACTCTCATATGGACTACCCTCTGCTAAAACATAATCTGGACCTTTACACTGAAGTCCGGAAAACATAAAATGAGGAATAGGCTCCCATCCTGTTTCTGCAGTAGGAGAAAGATTAGGGACAGGCTGCTGTAGCTTTTTGCCATCTTCTCTGGCCAGTAAATTCAGGCAAAGAGCAAAATTGCCCAATAGCACCATGAGTCATTTATTAGTCTGTATTTTATTATTTATCATCTGGTTAGTTAACAAGGAAAAGACCTGTGGATTCATTTTTTCCCCTCCCTTTTCCTTAAAGACCCTCAAAAAGGAGGGTCCCTTTTTTACATTTGTCCAAACAAGTTTATATCTTAATTTAAAAAAAGCTACAGTATTGCACTATAAAGGGACACGGTGGCTTAGTGGCTAAGACGCCGAGCTTGTCGATCGAAAGGTCGGCAGTTCAGCGGCTCGAATCCCTAGTGCCATGTAACGGGGTAAGCTCCCATTACTTGTCCCAGCTTCTGCCAACCTAGCACATAAAAATGCAAGTAGAAAAATAGTAGAACCACTTTGGTGGGAAGGTAACAGAGTTCTGTGCTTCTTTGGCATTTAGTTATGCCAGCCACATGACCACGGAGACATCTTTGGACACTGTTGGCTCTTTGGCTTTGAAACAGAGATGAACACCGTCCCCTAGAGTTGGGAACAACTAGCACATATATGTAAGGGGAACATTTACCTTTACCTTATTGCACTATAAAACGGGAGATGCTGGCAATCATCGATTGGTAGTAAAAGATTTAAATTGCTATTCACATAGACAATTTTTAAAAATCTGCTATTGCATTTCTAATATTCAAACTACAACTCCTGCCCTCCCCCCAATGCACTACCCTTGTTTTACCTTAACATTCTCATATAAAAATCCTAAACTCTTTTTCTCCTAAAAAAGGGCACAGGGAATTGCTTTTCAGTTCAATAGAAAGAAGAGTCTTCCAGAGCAGAAGTGAGCAGTCTTAAAAAACTTCATTCTGGTTTGCATCAGTAAATCTTCCAAAGTGACATCATCAGACAAATCAAATAACAAATCAGGAGGCAGCATTGAGCAGCTAAATATCAAGCCCCTCCTTCCTAAATCTGTTCTGATTCATATTCAAGAAATTAAACTTTTCCTTAATTACACAAATTTCTAGCCCCAAATATTTTTTAAACTTATGGGTAACAATGGGCGACACCCCCCAAGCCTGAATGAAATGCATAACTCTTAACTGCTCTACACAGCAAGAACAAGATGCATGGAATATGCAGATCACCTAATTATTCACTCTGAAGATGCATCTCTATGAATGTTTGTGATCATGAAGCATTATTTGATACATAACAAATGTTCCTGTATAATATTACATGGGATTGTATCTGGAATGAATTCAAACATACTAATCAAGGTCTGGTGTGATGACAACAATATTTTAAACTTGATAAAGGCTGTAGCTCCCAGATGTTCTATTATGAATCTCACTGGGTGGCCTTTAGGGAAAGTATGCCCTGCTTTGTTGTAAAAATAGGTTTGCTATTTTTATGGCTAAATATAACATCACCACTGGCTGTTGTCTGCAGCTCCCAAGGTAAGCTCCACTATACAAAACAAATACAGTTGTAAAAGAAAGTATTAGAGGCTGTTCCAGGGGTGGGTTCTATTTACCTTTACTACCGGTTCTAATGGTGCACATGCTTTGTGTGTGATTGGAGTGTGCAGAGCACGCATTCGGTGCGTGCGCTTTGCACTTGCATGTGCCAAATGGGCGCTCCTGTGCATGCGCAGCTTTTTTTGTGAAAAAAAACTCAAAAAAAGCATTTTGCGCATGTGTGCGAGTGCGCTCCATGCAGAGAACAGTAAGTACGGGCGCACAGGTGGGCCCAGCTCCCGGTCACATAGAACCGGTTCGGTGACTTCACAGCATCACCACTACCGGATCGCCCGAACCGGCCCGAACCAGGAGCAACCCACCACTGGGCTGTTCCCATCACCACATTGTGGAACATTTCCTAAAAACATTGCTTCACAGCTTTAAAGCTGTTCTAATTTTCAAGGGTAAAAACATGACAAACAGTTCAGGATATAAAGATTAAAAAAGGTAATGGAAGACTGATCTATCCACCTCAGACCCAGAGCTCAAATGGGACTTCATGTAGTAAATAGATGTATTAAGCAGCTGAGAAATGAGAAGCACTGCTATGTTCTGAATGTTTCATTTTAAAGAGTGGAACTAATTATTCCACAAGGCTCAAGTAGGTACTGAACAGCCTTTAGTCAGGGATGCTGCACTGATCCAGGAGGTTGGTTAGACAACACCCCCCACCCCCCACGACCCTTTTCAACTCTTACATTTCTGGAATCACAGAATCTTAAGGTAAAGGTTCCCCAGCACATGCGTGCTAGTCGTTTCCAGCTCTAGGGGGCGGTGTTCATCTCCATTTCTAAGCCAAAGAGCCAGTGCTGTCCGAAGACATCTCCGTGATCGTGTGGCCAGCATGACTAAACACCAAAGGCGCACGGAGTGCTGTTACCTTCCCACCAAAGTGGTCCCTATTTTTCTACTTGCATTTTTTACATGCTTTCAAACTGCTAAGTTGGCAGAACCTGGGACAAGTAACAGGAGCTCACTCTGTTACATGGCACTAGGGATTCAAACTGCTGAACTGCCAACCTTCTGATCGACAAGCTCAGCATCTTAGCCACTGAGCCACTGCATCCTTCCAGTTAGACAAATTTCTGACTTATAGAGTCATAAATCAGGGAAGTAGTTCTTTGGAATAATAACACAACTTTCAAGCAACTAAGTCCACAACCCTGCATTAACCAGTGTTAATACACCCTGTTTTTGTTTTATACAAAACACTGGTCTTTTAGTATTTACAGTATTTATAAAAAATTATATGGTTGCCCAACTTACTCTCAGTGATTCTGGGCTGTTTACAAGGATAAAACCCTAATACAAAAAAAACAATAGACAATAATTGAAAGAGCCACTTGATGGGTTCTATATCACTCTGGGGGTCCCAGGCTTGGTAATCTTATCTCTGCAGAGATGATGTTCCATAGGGAGGGAGCCATGACCTTCTTGGTCATGTTAGAGCAGAACAACCTGTAGTTGTGCAAAGGCCCTCCTGGCCATGACTGCCATCCTCTCCTTGAGCAGGAGTCATGAGTCCAGGAGAACCAGGAGATTATGCACCAGGTCTGTCTGGGGCAGTGCAACTCCATCCAACACCAAAGATGGCAATTCTCCATGGAACCCCAGCTCACAGCCTTTCTGTCTTGCCAGGGTTCAATTTCAGCCCACTGCTCTCCATTCAGCCCTTACCAACCTTCAGGCACTATAAGTGGCATCACTTCACTCATCATGGGTTCAGACAATATGTTGGGTGTTATCAGCATACTAATGAAATCTCAGCCCATGGTAGTAGATGATCTTGCCCGGTAGCTTCAATATAGATGTTAAACAGAAGTAGAAAAAGATACTGAGTTCTGTTACCCAAATTGAGGCAACTATGGCTTATCCACTAATCATTGCTAAGAGCACTGGTTTAATGCAATGTGTGATTGTAATTACTATCTTAGAAGTACTGACCAATTGGGCACCTAGATTCAGACTAAAATACTTTTTTTTCCCCTCCACCCAAATCCCTAGATATTGAAGCTGTTCCACTGATGAAAAAAACAAATGAGAGCATTTAGGCAGCACAATACTTGGTCATTTAGCAAATTTAGAATTTGCTAAAATTGTGGCTTATCACTATAAGCTGCAGATAAATATTCAACTAGAATATTTTGAAATTGCAGTTTCCTACAAAGAAAATATGAGCGGTATACCTATACCTATAGTTGGTATGAAAATAATCACTAGAACTTATATAAGAAATCTCAAATTTTTCCTTGTTAAATATATAATATACTATGATAATAAGTATAATTTGAAGGAAAAAATTGACTTTTTTAAAAATAAAGAAATAGAATTTCATATAGGTAGTCCTTGACTTACAACCAGAGTTTGGATTGGAAAATACATTGTTAGCCGAGCGGTCATTAAGTGGGAAATCACATGACCATACCTGGTTTTATTATCCTTTTTTTATTATAGTCATTAAGCAAGACATCATGTGACCTTAACTTGCAATATCCTGCCAACTTCCCCATTAAGAATCCAGCTGAGAAAGTTGCAAATAGGATCAAATAGCAATCCATCATAAAAACATGCCAGTTGCCAACCATGATCTGGTAACCACAGGGATGCTGTAATAATTATAAGCATGTAAGTCACATTTTTCAGGACTATTGCAACTTTGAATTGTCAGTAAACAATCATAAGTCAAGGACTTCCTGTATTAAAAGCACTTTAATATTAAGAATATTCAGCTACTTTAATGATTTTTTCAGTCTGTCTTTAAAAAAGTAATAAATGTGGCAAACTCACATTTGTAACTCACTCAGTTACCGGTAAGTGCAAGGTTAAAGGATATTCACCCTGTTCAGAAATGATGGTTAAAATAAACTTAGTTCCACAATTTTAAGGATGGAAGGGTGAGACAAAGTAACAGGAATAACCCGAAGTTGCTTTTATACAGCTGTCCTACACATCATCCTGTAGTTATCCAAAACAGGCTTTTCCATTTGTTCAAGACATGGTTAATTTAATCTTCAAATATTAATGGAAGTGAACACTTAGGTAAGGTACAAAGCAAAAATTTCATTTAGATTTCAAGTCAGATTTAACCAGGCTTTAGTCAAATGTGAATAAGGTTATTCCATAAATATCATCAAGAAAATTCAGTCTTCCAAACTTATTGTAAAATATATATTTAGTCCGGTTATGTTGATGTTATCAGAACCACATAAAACTGAAGGATACTCAGTGAAACCTGCCCTTTAAAGAGATCAACCTAATTTCTAGTTCCAAATCAAGCCTGAAGCCATGAAATAAATCTGGATATTTTGGTTCATCCAGAACTGAGACTTCATTACCCATGAGTCTTTGCCAATGATCAGGATGACTGAGGCTGATTTACGCACACACCCCTGGAAGACATCAAATTATATCCTCACATTTTAACCACTCAGGATCACTGTCCATATCCTCAAGCTGTTCGAAGTAAAAATTACACCTTACAAGTACACAAATAATAGCCACATTTGTTTCAATTACATCAACTGAACCAGAGATATATGCATCCCAATCAACACAAATACGAATTATTTTATCTGCAATCCCAAACAAAGTGATCATTATAGGCTATTAAGTCATTTTTGAGTATTTCTTGTTAGCCAGAACAGAAAAGGCCTCCCACTTATCAACATCATAATAAAAAAAGCTCCAATGTATATGTTTATACAAACATACCATGGAAAAGAAACCTTAATAAATTTCCACCCATCATCAGTGTACTTCATCCCAGTTTCACCTAACAACACCCAACAACAGTGAGCTATTACCCTACTTGTTCCATCAACTTCAACTCTGTCAGTCTGATGAAACAAAGAGCTTTGTGATACCGTAAAATTGTGTGTTTATTGCATAATATGATACCTGGCTGGGAAGGGATCCTGTCCTCGCCCTGGATATCTCATTCTTCCTGCTTCCTCTCCCAACCTCACAGTGATTCAGAATTCCTTCAGAAAAGTAGCAATAAAAACATTTCTTGGAAGAGGGAAAGGCAAGTTTTCATTAATAAGCTGTCATAAAATCTGAATAGCAATTTATAGTGGCTTGCAGAGGTGTTCATATAATTATGTCATGTATGTGGCATAGTAAAATTTATTTTTATTTGTTTATTTTGTTTATGGCAAATAAATTTAACACATAAATAAATAAAATAGTATAAGAGCTATATAAATCATGGTTGGTTGGGAATTCTGGGAGTTGGAAGTCAACAGATCTTAAAGTTGCCAAGGTTGGACATCCCAATATAAATAATAGATAGGATTACACCAAAGGTACATTTGCAGATTTATTTTGGATAGAAACAATTTCATTTTGCTTTCTGCAAGCAACCTGTCACTTTTAGAAACTGTCTTCTCTTTTAAAAATGAAAGATCATGGACTTTGATAGCCCTGTTATTTGTGAACACGGGGAAGTAGCAGTTGCCCGTTAAGGATCATATTTTGTATTCTTGTACCCAAGTGTCACCTCCTTTGGCAGCAGCTCTTCAGGACCGTCTGCAGAACATCTTCATCCCCTCTTACTCTCAAAAACACATTTCAAGAGAACAGAACATGCTGCATGCACACAAGTCATATCCAAAACTAAGACAGCTTGGTAATTGTCACAATGCCTTAAATCAGTGTTTCTCAACCTTGGTTGCTGGAAGATGTGTGGACTTCAACTCCCAGAATTCCCCAGCCAGCTCTGCTGGCTGGGGAATTCTGGAAGTTGAAGTCCACACATCTTCAAACGGCCAAGGTTGAGAAACACTGCCTTAAGTCAAGACCTAGCAAACTTTCCAAGGACTTCCCAGGCTATGCATGCTTTTCCAAAGAAGTGGTATATATTTCTCAAAATGGAGGCTACATTTTGCAACATTTTGTTCCAAATAATACACTTCTCATCTGCAATCATTACCAACATACAGAATTTCTCTAATGTATAATCAACTACTATACAAAACACTTCATATATATCTTTAAGTGGGTTGTTTTAAAGAATATAATGTATTATTCAATGGAAAAAAGAATATTGAATATAGAAGGTCATGATTTATTATATGGATGGCATGCTTATGTATTGTTTGATAAAAAAG
>JANHFM010003853.1:82942-95049 GCA_032468115.1 Grayia smithii
GCCAAGTGTGATTGGACACACAAGGAATTTGTCTTGGTGCATACTCTCTCGGTGTACATAACAGAAAAGATACAGATTTGATTTAGGGTAAGTTTCCAGAATCTGGCATCTGCTTCTCTGATTAATTACAGAGTGGCTCTTTCTGTGCACCTCGTTGACTGTGTCCTAGGCCATTCCACTTGGGGCTTTTTAAAGAAGAGCCCTTGATCAACCCGTCACTAATGTTCAGATCTCATCTTCAAAATGTCTTTCCCTGCAGCGAATGAAATTGATTGGTATGATGTCCTTGCTGTGATTATAGCATGGATACATGAATTTGCAGAGGTAACTGTCAACCACCGATCAATAACCTTAGCCCTTGGGCAGGGGGAATAGTGAAAGAGAGCCAAAATAAGCAGAGATAATTGATTGGTGCACAAAACTCATTCATGGGCAAAAAAGGGGACAAGAGCCTTAAAACTTTTTATTTGAACTAGAAACCAATGAAAAAACCAGTGACTTATTCAGGCATTGATGAATTGCATACCCATTTGGGACTTTTTGCTGATTAGCAAAACTGGTAGTTGCATAAGAACTTAGTCCAGGAACTTATGAAGCCAAGATACCAAGGCCAGCTCTTTTTAGCTATGGAATGTTTTCTTCACCAATAAATTGCAAACTTCTGATGCATCCGAACCTGCATTTTCTTGGCAGACAAACTCAGCACTTCTCTTTTTGTAATAATGGTACAACTTCAAATATATATATATATATTTATTTAAAACATTTATATAGCTGCCCCTAACCCAGCACTTTGGGAGGAAAGTCAGGTCTTAAGTACTTTTTGGGAAGGTTAGAAGAGTGGGGAATGGCCAAATTTGAGGAAGGGCATTTCATAAGGCAGGGGCACACTTCCTAGATTTATAAAATGGCAGCATTTAAGGGAAAGGACTAGGTCACAGGGGTGTCAAACTGGTCACATGCAGGCCATTTCCACCCCAGCTCCGCAAAGGCAAAAAAGTCACAATATGTCATGTGACATCATTGTGATGCAGCAAGTTTGACACCCATGGACTAGGAGCACTCTATCTGATCTGGTAGGGTGGGCAGATGTCCTTAGAGAGAGCCAGTCTTGCAGATAACTTGGTCTCACGCCATCTAGGACTTTAATAAACAGCACTTTGAATTTTCCCCAGGAGAAAACTGAAAGCCAATGCACTGCAACAGAGGTGTTATATAGATAAACCTAGAGGCACCCATCTCTGCATGCACCACTGCATCCTGGAGCAGTTGTAAATTATGCGTGGTCCTCAAGGACAGCCTCATATAGAAGGTGTTGCGGTAATCCAGATTGGAAATGAACAAGGCATGAATCATCGTGAGCAAGGCCTTCCGGTCAAGGAAAGGATGCAATTGGTACACAACATGAATCTGCAAAAACCACTTTACCCATGGCTGCCACCTGCTACTCAACCAGAAGCTGTGAGTCTGAAGGACCCCAGTTTTGTCTAGTGGTTAATACACCTGGCTAGAAAGTAGGAGACTGTGAATTCAAGTCCTGCCTCAGCCATGAAAGCTAGCTCGGTAACTTTGGGTCAGTCACTCTCTCAGCCCAGTCTACCTCATAGAGTTGTTGTTATTGGGAAAATAAAAGGAGGCAGGTATATTGGATTTGCTCACTGCCTTGAATTATTTTCAAAAATAATAAAACTAGGATATAAAGTGATGTGTGACAGAAATAATACAATTAAATAAATAAATAGCACGTCAGCTCAGTCCCAGGAAGTGTCATCAAAAACGGAGGCCAGTACTGTGGCTTCTAGATCGAAAAGGGAGGAGACCATCAAGACTGACAGAGAAAAAGACATGATTAAGTCACTTCCTGAGAAATTATTTGAACAAAGAAATGTATGCCAAATTCACCCATCAAGATTTGCCATGGCTTGTTTTGAACATGAATTGCTGAATAAACCATAACAGCATCTTCCACAGTGAACCATGGTTTAACAACCACAAAGCCAAGATAAGATTTGTTTAGGATGTTGGGTGAACCAGATCACAATTCATACCCCAGTCTCTAGCCACTGCAGGGTAATACTTCTCATTGAATGTATGGGATGGTAATTTTTTGCTCCCTACTTTTTATTATAATATTATAATTCTTGTTACAATATATTATTTCAATGCAGATTTCAATTAAGCAATGTTTATCAATATGATTAAAATTACTCACATTCTATTATTTAAAAAGTGTTGAAAATAAAAAAAATCTATCAGTGTAATTGCCATTTAAGATGTCAATGTTACAAACATAAGATTATTTAACTGTGTATCTACTCAGAGTTGAGTAGATAAGATATTTCTCTGCTTTCATTAATTTAGCCACCATAACATTCCCCAAAGGAAAACAATGCCCCATTTTTCTTTGATCCAGACCATGAAGAGGAATGTTTAACAAGTCAAAATTGGGGAACAAATCAAGCCGCACTGCCATTCACTACATTAATCAACAGATTCCCTAGAAATAACCCAGTGGAACCCACGATCTTTGCAGTTTCTAACGTCAAGGAGACAACACGCCTGTCAGCTGTTGCTGTAATAACTGTATCCTTAATCATGCCTGTGTGGGCTGCTACTTGCTCCCTTTATCTCCCTTGTCATTGCTGATAACCTCCTTCAAATTAACATCTCTCTTGAAAGAGACAAGGAGTTGAAAGGGTCGTCTGCCCACCCCTGCTGTCTCCCACCAATAAATGCCAAAGTTCTTAGCAATATAAATGGGCTTCTCCTGGTAAAGATCTTGACTTTTAGCAGTTTGTAGTTAATTATGTAATGATTACATTTAGTTCTGGCATAAGGTATTGATGAGCATAGCTATACCAGCAAATCATCGTCTCAAGGTCAGTGCATTGTAGGTCATTGTCCTTTAGCAGCAAACCATAGCTAAGGGAAACATGGCTTAATAGAGAGAAACTTCAGCTGTGCTCCTTGCAAGATCCTCAAAGCTGCAAGTAGGAAGTCAAGATTTCTTACCAAGGTTGGTGCAGAGAGCCACAGAAATGGCCTTGAAGGGAATATTCAGAAGACCTTACAGAAATAAGGGCAGAAGCATTCCTTCAGCCCTGGGAGAGGAGATCTGCTTTAGGGAGAGGTTGAAGTTGCCTCTTTTTTCACTCAGTTGGAATATAAAAGGGAGACAAAGAGTTACAAGACTGATGTACGAGTTGACCCAACTGAGCCCAATGGGGTGGGGGTGAGTGTCAAGCAAGTCATCTGACTCGAGTCCCTTCACACCCACAGGAGATCAAAGTCTAGCCCACCTTGAATTCCGTTGATTCTTATCTGTCGCCAATTCCCTTTGACTCTTAGTAGTCCAGATTCTTGTAAAGAGTGTTAGCATGCAATAAATATATTTTCATTTGAACTGCCTTGGCTCCTGATTTCCTGCACTTTGACAATTTTGTTGCAATAATTTAACTTGGTTAAGTATAATTATAGCCTTATAATTATAGTCGGTTCCTTGATCTGGCCTACCTCACAGGTTCATTGATCTCTTTCCTAAGGGTGTCCCTCAAGAACTCGATTTTCATCTATGTCTGTTTTTGCTTCAATTGGTCCAACAATGGAACTCTTCCGATTAGGTCTATATGGTCGTCTGCATAGAGTTACATACAGACACTGGTTGTTTTGATCTGCAAACTTTGATTTGCTTCTGAAAGATGCCTTTAATTTTGCTGTTTGACTGAAGTGTCCATCCATACAGTTTTATCTAATCTAAATAAGATACTAGAAAGCACACTGCGCTCTAGCCATTTTGGAGGTAGGGGGAGGGGAAGGGAAAGAAAAGTGTGCTGACTTAAGCTAAATGCAACGTGGAAAAAATATCATTTATAAAATGGAAAATGACAAGCAGGGAACATGGTGGTTTAAAAAGCCTATGGAAGATGAAAATCGCTGGACTGACAACCTTTTGTCTTCACTTTGATGTGGGGGAGGAGGTTAGACTCTGACCAATTTCTTACTCTAAAAGCTCTCCAAAGCCATGTCCTGGCCTGCTTTTTAGTCTTTATTTCCAGATTTATCATAGTCATTCTCCTTGTTCTTCCAGTTCTATCACCCATAGTTATTCAAAGGCTTCCTAATCTCTTAAATGAATTCCACCTTTGCTCTCTTGTTCTTATGGCGCCTGAAACCAGTTCTGGTTCCAATTTGGATGGAGTCCTTGGATAAGAAGCTGTCAGAAAAAGCCCATATCCTGAGTGTCTGCATCCATCAAAGCCTTTCTTAGCAGCGTCCCCATCTCATTTGCTTGCTTTTTTCTCTTAGAGCCCAGATGTAGCCAAGACATTCCTCTCCTCCTTTTTCCTCTTGGTGAGAACAGGTGAAGAGCTACATCAAATCTGAGGCACAGCAGAATCAGGAAACTCTGGTATAGGGAGCAAATATTGCATTTGACTCCTAAACATAGTTCAGAATATGGTTTGTATTCGAGAAATTAGGCTTCCAGTAGCAGAATTACAGAACAGGAGGTAACTAACATGATATTAAGGTCTCTTTTTCATTTCATGAAAGATATCTTCACTTTCAAAAGAAGTTTCTGGTTTTCCACTTTTTGTGCTTACCTCCATCTCTTTGAGGTAATCGTTTTCCTGCTGCTCTGGGGGAGTGGGACAGTGGCAAAAAAGTCAAGATGGTGACTTTGACTGCACAATTGAAGCACCATCCCACTTTTGTACATGGTCAGATGTCCCTGACTGTCTCATAGCTTCATTCTGTTTGCTCAGATTTCCTAATCTAGATTTTATTCTCATAATCTCATTAACTTTTCTTAGGCTCACCTTTCCTTCCTGCTTACCTTCTTTGATCCTTATTCCTTCTCCTGAAGTCAGAGCAGTCTTGGGCCTTGCGCAGTCCTGGGCCTTACGCAGTCCTGGTTGAGCTTCTATCCTGGATCTATGCCAAGCTCTTAATCCAGGTATGGTTCTACGCCATTGCTGCAAAGTTTATATCCCAGAAGTTAATGCGGCCAGTGCAGAAGCAGGTTTGAGAAAGGCCAGAGAGAGCTATCTGCACAATGTTTTGCACAAAAGGTCAAATGTCAGAGATAAAGAGAACACGCCATCAGGGTAATTTTTAAGACTCTAGATCCTTTTGCATTTCTCAAAGGCTGCATATCTTTCTAATGATGTCAGTTTGGAAACAAAGTCTGATGCAAAACTCCTACAGTGCCCAAATGGAAAAGGCGTATAGTCCATCATCGCTGGTGTCCTATCATGGAACTATTTGTACCATTTCCTTTATATATGGTAAACAGCTTAAACGTGCAAAACCAAAGAGCTCAGAAGAACAATAATGCAATATCATATATTGCATTATTGTTTTTCTGAGTCCTTTGATTTTCACAGTATTCACAGACCACATCTAACTATTAATGACCAAAATCTCACATGTGCAGCCAAGACTCATTGTGCCTCAGCCTGCTATCGTGGTAATTTGGCAAGGCATTCTTTCATGCCAAAAATGTTCAGAGGGTTTTTTTAGTCACAAAATAACTGCTACTGTGTTGTCAAATGTCATCTTTCAGAATGAAAGCCTATGGCATTCTTTCCTGATTCATTATGATTGCACTTCCCAATTGCAATCCCTTTCAGCCATTTGCTAGAATGAGTGCCACTTAGCGATTGGGTTGATAGGTCATACTTAATTCATCTCACATCTGTGAGTTGTTTCTGGCTGTTCTCCCACTCAGATGAAAATACCCTGCAGGGACTTTTCCATGGGAGAAAAATTAAACTCAGAATTGATTCTGGCTGGCAAATGATATTTGATTTAGAAACAGGATATGGCCTTGGGATCTCTGCGGGTTGATTCACACATTATACTAAGCCAAGGTATGTTTAACCATGTTTTATTGCATAGACCATAATTGGCTAGATTAAGCTATAAAATATGGTTTGCACTAAGCCCTAAAATGTGATTTACAAATCAAAATGACTGAATTCATCCAATATGCTACTCCCAAACAAAAGAAAGTCTGACTTAATTTGTATGAGCCAATCTTACTACAATCTCTTGTAGTTCAGTATTTGACAAGTCATAAGTCCCTGTTTCCTGCTGTGTAGTGATATCATAAATAATGTCCTAAATCCAGAGGCAGAAGTTCCCCTGAATCCATCCAGAGAAGGACCAATGCTAGATGTGAACTATGCTTGGTAATAATTTTAGTTGTTTGATTTTAATTGAAAAAGCAAGTATGGTGTTTGTGTATATCACAATATAAAATAGCCATAATTTTAGACTATTTTGAAAGGATACTAGACTAATTTACAGAGATTATTATCAATAGGATTCTCATCTTGATGACTGTGCTTTCCTCTTCAGTCCAACATACCATAACTTACTCTTAAGAAGGAAAAGGGGCTGCCCTTTTTCTGTCCTGCTTTTGACCTTATTGGGTCTAGCATTATGCATCACAAAATATTAAGAACGGCACTCTTAATATTTTTATGTATGTTGTATTAAGATGAAAACAGTTGGTGAATCAAAAATCATAATTTTTATGGATTTGTCGTGGGGGAAAATTCTCCATCATGAGTAAGGAGGGATCAAACGTGTCAGAAGTCATGAGTGCCTGCGCGGCTACAAGAGATCTAAATCCAGCCCACCTTGAATGCCTTCATATTCCCGTTTATCTTCCCGTTTATCTCCCTTGATAGTTAGTAGGTCAGTTTTTGTAGAGAACTTAAGCTTGCAATAAATATTTTATACTCATTTGAACTGCCTGAATCTCCTGATTTCCCCAGCGCTTGACCCACTCAAGGCACAAACAACCAGGTTCAAATTGTTGTATTTTAGACACATTATGCAAAGATCTAGCTCTCTGGAGAAGTCGATAAAGTTGGGAAAGGAGGAAGAAAAAAAAGGAACACCAGCAGTAAGATTCCTGGACTCAGTTACACCAGGGATCAATACCTGAAGGATCCCATTGGGAACAGATCACCGTGGAGAAAGTTTATGTAGTTACTAAAACATCAACATGGTCTTGATCGCTCATAAGCAATTATCATTAAAAGAGGACATTGTATTATAGGGAGGTATAGATAATAGCATTAAAAATGTTTATATTTTATTTCAGGATCATGTGGTTTATTTTATAGTGCAAGAGTGCCGAGGAGTAGGGAAGCAGTTTTATATGTGACAGGCTGCTGTATTTCATGTGCTGTGAAATGAGCATTGAATTCTTATCCTTCCATTCTTCCTGCAATGGTGTATTTGGATCAAAGTCAAATAACTGCTTCCTTTTCACCCTTCCTGTCATACTTCAGACAAAATGCCCACTCTCGTTCATTCATTCATTCAAGTGCCCAGCATGTTAATCTGATCTAGTGTTTTTTGGCAATCAAAACAAATATTCCAGGCTTTTAAAGTTGGTTTTTAAAATTTCCAAAACTGTCAGCACAGGGGAGATTGTTCTTATAGTGATTGCCCATAATATGTTTTTTCTTGCCTTCCTTCCTTCCAGGTCAATTTACAAGTATTGCTCTGGGAAGTGAACAATGCTGGGAATCTGGATTAAGATTTTGTAGTCTATATGATTAAACAAATACATTAAGGTTTTTATATTCACCCCCCCCTTTTTTTTAAAAAAAGCTAACAGTATGTATGTTATCAAAAGTAGCAGCTATGTGTTGGGTTTCCTTTTCCATGTACGCCTTATATTTCAGTTTTGTTTCTGTTTTTTGATGTCATGATATGAAAAACAGGAGGTGGGATGGCGATGGAAAAAATTAAAGAAACAAGTGCAATGTGAGATCTGGTCTTTTGTATGTGCCTCACAGAGTTCCACACATGTACATAAGGGTTGAAGTTTGCATTATAATAAATATTGTAATGCTCATTTCATCATTCAGATGGTATCATTCTCACTTGAATTTTTTTTTAATTCTTCAGGAACTTGTTTAAATTGTCACTAATCTGGAGGGAAGTAATTTCCTTTTTACTTTGGCAATACATTATCATATTTTCTGTATTCTTGAGCTAAAGAAAACGAAGTTATCTCTTTTCATTTTGTTGTCCATTGTGTAATCATTTAAACATGTAGGTCAACACTGCCTTTAACCTAATATTTAATAATAGATTTTTCGCTTTTTGTTTGTGCTTTCATTTTGAACTCTTCTAATATGCTGTAAAATCACATTTATTAACTCCACAATTTCATGCATTTGTCATTTGACATAACCTTTTGACTGTGATGCAGAAGTAGATGGATATAGAAGATTAGAAAGAAATAATACATCTAAGTTCAAATCTCTGCTGGAAGACTGAGTTTTCACATTTCATTTAGTCATAGTGTGGTTTGAGTAGTTTTCTCTTATTTGGCATGTAAACAAGATACTGATTTAGTCTTACATGAAAATAGGTAGTTAAATAAGCCATAGTTTAACGTGTTAATTCAGATTACTAGCTAATTGTGCTACATTCAGTAAACTATGAGTAAACAAATAGGTATGTACTGGATCAGGGGTGGGTTCTACCCACCTTCACTACCGGTTCTCTTTGTGTCTGCGTGTGTGCGCGCGCGCAAAGCGAGCGCTCGTAAACTGCACTACTGCACATGCACAGAAACTTTTTTCCCCGAAAAATTGCCGAAAAAGTGCTCTGCGCATGCGCAGAATGCTAATTTCGGCAATTTTGGAGAAAAAAGGTAAGTTGGGGCGCGCGGGTGGGCCCGGGTCCGGGACGCTGCAAACCGGTTCGGTGACGTCACAGCGTCACCGCTACTTATTCACGCGAACTGGACCAAACCGGGGGCAACCCACCACTGCTCCTGGGAGCTGTTTTTGTGAGGAGGGTGGGAGGCCCAGCAATGGAAAAATGGAACTGGAAAGGCCTGGAGTGAAACATTGCATTGGGAAATGAGTGTCTTCTGGTTCTAGCCCAATAGGTTAGCTGGGGGAATTCTGGGAGTTGGAGTCCACCCAAGCTGGCTGAGGGATTCTGGGTGTTGGAGTCCACCAAAGCTGAGTGGTGGATTCTGGGTGTTGGAGTCCACCCAAAGGGGCTGGGGAATTCTGGGAGTTAGACTCCACCTAAGATGGCTGGGGGATTCTGGGAGTTGGAGTCCATCCAAACCAGCTGGGGAATTCTGGGAGTTGGAGTCCATCCAAGTCAGCTGGAGAATTTTGGGAGTTGGAGTCCACCCAATCTGGCTGTAGGATTCTTGGAGTTGAAGACTCCCTTGTTCTGGGGAAAAAAATGACTGTGGCATACTGGCAGATTATCTGAATGAAAGCCTCCAAAAATGCCCCAGGGGGTATCAGGGAATTTGGACCAAGTAGTTTGGTCATTGGAGGAGAGGGACAGAAGGAGCTGCTTATCCAGCCGTGGCTCCTTTGGGGTGAGCGCTATAAATACAACAGTGGAGAGGGGGGATATTATATTACGAGATATCATGGGATGAGAAACTCCTGCAGCTGTTTCTGTGGGATGAGTGGGAGGCTTAGTGATGGAAAAATGGAACTGGAGCCACATCTGGGGTGAAAGGTCTTCTGGTTCTAGCCCAGTGCGCTCACTGGGGAAATCTGGGAGTTAAAAGTCCATCCATTTTAAGGGGCCAAGGTTGAGAAATGCTGCTTTTAAATAACCCCAGCTCTCACACTCAATGTGTGTGTTCACGTATATACCAGTAGTAGTCTGCATAGCTTCCTTCTATTTATTTATTTTTATTTATTTTATTTGTCAAGCATGTATTAGATAACATATATGTATAAACATGATTATGAATACATGAAATGGATATGAATAAAAGGGGACATTAGGTGAGGTTAACAATAGAGAGTCTTAGGTTAAAGTTTTGGGGGTTAGGGTAAGAAACCACAGAGTCAGGTAGCGCATTCCAGGCACTGACCGCTCTCTTACTGAAGTTGTATTTCCTGCAATCGAATTTCGAGCGGTTTACCTTAAGTTTGTATCTATTGTCTGTTCGTGTATTGTTGTGGTCGAAGCTGAAGTAGTCATTGACAGGTAAGACATTATAGTAGATAATTTTATGTACTACGCCTCTGTGGAATTGCGGCATTACATCATGTCAGCACTTATTCCTTTATTACATTTCTATGCCACCCATCTCCTTTACAAGGTGACTAGAGGCTTGAAAGCATGAAAGAAAGCACTTGGGGAATTTTTAAAGCGAATTTAAGAAATAAACTTTGCTCCACAGAATGTAAGATCTGCAGAACAACTTGCACAGAATAGCGCTTACCAGTAGCACGTAGACTTATATATCACTTCACAGTGCTTTTACAGCCTTCTCTAGGCGGTTTATGGAGTCAGCATCTTTACCCCCAATAATCTGGGTCCTCATTTTACCGACCTCAAAAGCCTCAAAAAATGTCCCAGGGTATCAGGGAATTTGGACCAAGTGGTTTGGTCTTCGGAGGAGAGGGACAGAAGGAGCTGCTTATCTAGCCGTGGCTCCTTTGGGGAGAGCGCTATAAATGCAACAAAGGAGAAGGTGGATATTATATTATGAGATATTATGGGATGAGAAACTCCTGGAGCTGTTTCTGTGGGATGAGTGGGAGGCTCAGTGATGGAAAAATGGAATTACACCCCAATAATTTGTAAAAACTGGTAATTCCAGCTATGTGTGAAAAAAGGGTGACTAGGCCTAATAAGAGACTGGACAAGAGAGACATCTTTTGCTGCAATCAGGGATGATTTTGCTGCTGCTTTCTGGGTTGAGCCACAAGGTTATACTACAAAGGTTCCCCTGTTTTCTCTTGTGTAACATGGTTCTTCCTTGTTGGTTCAGGAGATGGAGTGAAGGAGTCCTGGGAACAGCTGTCTGTGATCTCAACATCTGGGCGAAGGAAGGAAAGAACACGTTACTCACATATTTAACATACCTGCAGCTCAGGAACGCATTGAGAACAAGGGGTTTCCCCATCGTTTTACCACATTTTTAGTAATAAGTGAGGTTGACTGATCTGCTACAGCCTAGATTAGAAAGATTGACAACCAATCAAGGAAAAGAAGGATTGATCTTCAGCATCAGATGTGACCCAGTCTAGTTTCCTCTCTCAAATTCTCAAATAATTTTGAGATGTTCCTGAGACACTTAACAGGGACCTTCCCCTAAAACTTTGCCTCCAACACTTGATTAGAGAAATTTTTAATGGCTTCATTTTTAAAAAAAATTATTCAAATCTTTTTTTCTTTCTGTTTGGGCTTAAAGTCCATTTAATTTCTTGGCCAACTCATGATCTGTGAAACTGAAGGTCATAAAGAGAATTATTCTTCTCCATTTTTTAAAGAAATATCTAGGGGTACTACAAAGCATAAATTATTTGGTTGAAACCAAACTAGTCAAAAACTTTAGAGTAGGTATTCACAGAGAACAAGACAAATGGACTTATGGAAGGGAAATTTTTCTTGAATGTTCAGAAATCTACCATTTCCCCCAAAATAAGACATTCCCTGATAATAAGCCCAATCGGGCTTTTGAGCGCATGGCAATAAGGCCAAGTGCTTATTTCAGGATTCAAAAAAAGTATAAGACAGGGTCTTATTTTTGGGAAAACACAGTACTAACATTACACCAATAAGGTCCCTCAAGTATTAAATGCCCATCCCTCTCAAATAGAGGCCTGGCCCTCCTTTCCTGCCTCTCCAGCAAATCTATCAGTCAACATCTCCATCCACAAGGAGCCACCTCCGATGCCAAGTAAAGATCCCTTGAACCCAAACCCTTCACTTACTGCTCTTCTTCTTCCAGCAATAAAAGGCAAAGGGAACCAGCAGGAATAGAAGAGGAATCATCATCCGGGCAAAACTCCAAATAAAACCTGAATCTTGGGTCCCAGCTGGGTTGAGTGCAAAAGAAGAAGGATGCTTTAATATTTCTTGGCAGAACATTTTTACCCTGTCCTATTCTTGAAGATTTAGATCAGTGGTTCTCAACCTCCCTAATACCGCGATCCTTTAATACCTCATGTTGTGGTGACCCCCAACCATAAAATTATTTTCGCTGCTACTTCATAACTGTAATTCTGCTACTATTATGAATCGTAATGAAAATATCTGATATACAGGATGTATTTTCATTGTTACAAATTGAACATAATTAA
>JANHFM010003853.1:122533-133215 GCA_032468115.1 Grayia smithii
AACCGGTTCGGTGACGTCACAGCGTCACCGCTACCTATTCGCGCGAACCGGACCGAACCGGGGGTAACCCACCACTGCTCTCTATTAACTGAAAAAGCAATGCTATTTCTAGCTACAGTTCTCATTGCAGAAACAGGAGCTACAACGATCATGGAAGAAACATTTCAAAGGACAAAGTAATCTCTCACTGAAAGGGGCAGGTGGCTCAGATGCCCAGCTTCTAATCTTTCAGCATGGTAACTGCACAAAAAAATCCTAATACAAAATGCCTATCAGAGAAGGCAATGGTGGGGGTTAAGGCTCTACAGGGCATCCAGCAATTTCATTTCCTTTTAAATCAGGAACAGATATATTCTGTTTTATGCTTCTTGCATTGATGCTTGTTTTAAAATATTTTAAACAATTTATAATTGTCCAGAGTCAATGGGAATTGGCAGAATAGTAATAATCATATTTATTATATTATTTATAATTCATATTTATATATAATTTGTGTTTATAATTTTAATATAATGCCAGCTGAAAATTGTGATTTCTCATTGTTGTGTATATAATAATAATAATTTATTTTAATGTTAATATTTTAATAATACATTATTATTACTATCTCTTTTGTTCTTGAGAAGGATGCTATAGATGAGGGGTGTAAAACTCAAGGCCCGTGGGGTGCTTATATCTGGCCCATGGGCGCCTAGGAACAGCAAAGGACCAGCCCTCGGTGCCTCTGCCAGTGAAAATGGAGCTTGGGAGGACTGTGTGCGCACCCTCCTGAGCTCCATTTTCACTGGCAGAGGATGGTAGGAGGCTGTTGCGGACTAAAACAGAGCTCGGGAGCCCGTTTTCACTGGTAGAGCACTTAGGCTACCACAGACGCCTCTGACACAAGTGACGTCAAGTTGGCCACACCCACCCTGGTCATGCCCACCCTGGCCTCCGAAGTCAAACAGAACCCCTATGCAGTCCTCAATGAAATCGAGTTTGACTTGCCTGCTATAGATGGATAAAACTCCCTCTAAACATCTGGCTGACTGTGTGACCAATCACAATAATTAAATGTGAAATAGATGAGCACCGATTGGCTTGTGGTTCTCTGTGTTCAGTTATTTGCCAGGAAGGACAAGTGTTGATTGGCTGTCAGTTTTATATGAGCTGTTTAGACCTGCAAACCATTCATAAAATCTTGATCCTGGCAAATAATGAAAATAGCTTTAATAGACCCGGCTACATTTTAAAATGGAATCAGAAGAGTGAGGAGACAGAATGACTAGTTGCCTAGAGCATTTGTTACTGAGGATGCTTCCAGGCAGTTGTTAGTGCTATCAAAAAATATTGTGAAGACAGTTCCACTTAATGGGTTTATCATGGGAAGAAAAACAACTGGAAAAATTATGGGAGTAAGGCCAGAGCAATTACAACATTCTCCTGGGAGGTTTGTGAAACAATATTTTGCTTTACTTAGGAAGTCCCTAAGCTGCTCTTAACCTATTGGTGGGGAGGGGGGAAATACATCATTGACAGTATCAGTTCAAATTTCAAGCTGAAATGAGAACTACCCATCTGGGATTTTATTCTATCAGGGTTGGAAAAATTACAAATAAGGCTGTGTTTACTAGCCTCTCTCTGTTCTTTGCTTACTTTCTCCCACAGGCCGCCATGTTCTACAGCAGAGTACAGAGCTGTATGTTAGCAGCTGGCTACCTTGCTTATCTCCTGGTGGGCGCTCTCATCTTCCAAGTTCTGGAAAAAGATGCTGAAAGACTACAACAAGGCATCACCTTTAGAATGAAGGAGGACTTTCTGAAGAACTTCACTTCCCTCACTGCAGTGGAGGTGAACATCTTTGTGGAGGTAGGGCATTCTTCCTGAATTGAATCCAAAAAATAATGAATCCAAAAACTGTGATGCTTTGAATATCATCAGTGGAGATCAAAAGTTCCTTTCCTTTCCTTTCCTTTCCTTTCCTTTCCTTTCCTTTCCTTTCCTTTCCTTCGCATTCCCTTCCCTTCCCTTTCCCTTTGCTTCCCATCCCATCCCATCCCATCCCATCTCATCCATTCCCATCCCATCCCCTTCTCTTTTTAATTATGAAATTGATGTATTAAGATGTATGTATTAATTAGAAGTTTTAAAGAAAAGGTTATAGTATTTTGAAAAGGTTTTATCCTTTTAGTTCAATTTTATTTGGTAGACGTTCCTAGAATCAGAAGATGCAACTTGGTAGCCAAAACACATAAATAAATGTTATTTGATAATCAATTATGGTTATTGAAATGTCAAATGTCACCTCAATTACAGAATCTGATGGAAGCCGTTAGGAGGGGCATATATCCAGCAGAAAATGAATTCTCTGATGAACACAACAATTGGGATTTCAGTAATTCTTTCTTCTTTGTGGGTTCTATGCTATCCACAATAGGTAAACTGCTTATGCTTCTCCTTTAAATGTTTGTTTGTTTATTAATCATATTTGTATAGCCAACCCTCTCACTGAAAGCAACTCGGGGTGGTCTAGTTGAATATTGATTATATTGAAGTCAGAAACATTTATTGCAGTTTGTTTCACGAGTCATTTTTATGCATCAGACTCCTAGATCTTACCTTCCTCTTTCTTATAAAATCAAACAAACCATAATTCATTTTTATGACAATTGTTAATATGAAATAGGGCAGCGTATATATGTATAAGCAACAAAGTGATACAAAATCCTGAGCTTGAAATTTCAAATACACTTGTTTTAATTCATCTGTAGAAAGAGGCTGTGATCTTATCAAAAGGAAAACAGTTAAGAAGATAAAATACAAAACTGTGGAAAGTCTCTGCTCGTAAATAGAAATAACTTTTACAAAACTCATTTAACCCCATTCCATTCACCAAAAAGTTCACAGGCCCATATATGAAGTTTTCTCATGTTATGATACAGCAATGTTGTGAAACAGACTGCTGTGGGAAAATCTTCTGTCCAATGTGAAAGGTCACTACAAATGCCTCTCATAAACCCCAATGACAATTCAACATTTTAAATTGTTTAGAGACATTTAGATTTTTTAAAAAATATATATTTTAGACTTTTTAACATTCTATAGAGCCACTTTAGTGTAGTGGTTAAGACGCTGGCCTAGAAACCAGGTGTCTGTGAGTTCTAGTCCTGCTTTAACATTGAAAGCTGGCTGGATGACTTTGGGCCAGTCATTCTCTTTCAGCCCAGCTGACCTTACAGAGTTGTTATTGTGGGAAAAATAGGAAAAGGAAGAGAATTAGGCCTGTTTGCTATCTTGAATTACTTATAAAGTAATAAAGGCAGAATAAAAATCTAATAAATTATAAATAGACACATTTTTTTTGCAATTCAAGAAAATTTGTGCAGAATCACAGCTTTTATTCAGCATGTCATACAGATTCTTCTAAATCAGGGGTCTGTGGACTGGCACAGGTCCACAGCATGCCAGAAACTAAGCCACACAAACAAGCAAAACCTCATTCGTGGGATACAGGCAGCATGTGAAATCGTGGCCTCTCCAGTCTGCGGGAAAACCTCTCGCCATGGAACCGGTCCCTGGTACCCCAAAGGTTGGGGGGTCACTGTACTAAATAGACTATATTAAAACCACAAACACTTTTCCACAGATGCATTTCTTCTTTATGCATTATCATGTCTGTAAGAATATGAGACAATATTATTATTTTGTATTTTCCACACAGAAGACATAATAACAATCTTCTCTGACTTTCTAAATGAATGACAAATGCAAGGGCGGCTGATAGGGAAGAAAGAATATCATTAGTATTTGTTCAAAACTGTGGTGAACAAGAAAAAGGGCTTGTTTGAGTCTCCTGGGAAGGTTCAGCCTTCGGACTTGATGTATCCCAGGCTACTTTAACTTTTGACTAACTCATTTAAAAGAACAGATAAATAGGTTTTCTGATTATTTTGGGTTGTTTGGCTAAACCTTCTTGGGATTTCAGCCTAAAACAACATTGTCTGTTCTTTAAAACATGTAGAACATGTTGCTTATTTCAACTGCATGCTTAGAGTGGAAATAAACATGAGTCAATGCAACTGAAGGAGTATTGTAATATAAGAATATTCTGATAATAGAAAAGTATTCTTATAAAAATGTGTGTTAATTATTTAAGACCCCAAACAACTTTGGTGTTCGTCACTAGAGCTGTTCCTCAGCTGCACTCTACCCTACCAGTTGCCATGGAATGGTCTTTTTTAAAAAAAGCCAAGGACAGGAATATGATAAAAGATGTGCAGAGAAACTGCAGAATTACATTTAATATCTAGGTTTTGTCCTCGCCTCAGCTACTTTTTTATCTTGGTCCTTTAAAAAGTTGCATATGTTTAGTAAAGAAATTCAGTTATGCTGATAATCATGGATGATTCAAGAAAATGGAAGTCTTAGAGAACTCAAGGAAGGTGGCATTTGGAAACTCCAAATGAATGACATCCTGAAGGAAAAATAATTACTGTTCAAGTTGTATCTTGCTTGTAAAGGCAGGAAGGAAATACCCATAGTAATAAATAATATACTGTACATCTTTAATTGGGGTTCTAGTCTGTCATTTGCTCAGGATAAAGGGCAAACTTTTTGTTGCAACATAACATAATGATCACCAGTATATTTCCGGAAATGTCATGTTTTCACAGGCTACGGAAACCTCTCTCCCAAAACAGCTGGTGGTCAGCTTTTCTGTGTCTTTTTTGCTCTCTTTGGAATTCCTCTGAATATTGTCTTCTTGCAGCATATTGGCAAGATGCTCTCCATGGTCTGCGAACGGCTAGCTAAATGGCTGTATAGAAAAGGTGTAAAGAAGGTAAAATTTTTAAAAAAACTTTATTATAATAACATGATTATTTATTGAAAATAAGCCAGAGTTTAAGATGATAATTTAATTGAAGAACAGTCTGAGTCACGCATCAGTCAAGCAGAAATAACCATCATTTAAAGCTGTTTTGCAGATTACTAACAAAACACATCCATACTAAAGTTACAGCAATGTAGCTATCAGGATATATTGAATAGCTGTGTAATTTAATTAAATCCATTTCTGGAAACAAAATATTTCTACTCCATTAATCTGATTTATGGGTCAGTTAATGTGCACAACCAGAGGCTCCCAAACTGCAAATGGTTCATTTAATCCAGACCAAACCAGGGCACAATATCTCAGATTTTAAAAGAACCGATAGTAACAAATTTTACATTTCACCACTGAAGGTCTCCAATATGCAGAATACCCTAACTGATTCAAACTCCTCCTAAAACAGGAGTATCCAACCTTGGCAACTTTAAGACTTGTGGACCTCAACTCTCAGAATTCCTCAGCCAGCATTCATGTAGAATTCTAGGGAATTCTGGGAGTCGAAGTCCTCAAATTTTAAAGTTGCCAAGGTTGGACACACCAATCTTAAAACATTTCTCTTAAAGTTTGACATTTAATCCTGCCACATATATAATCAAAGAACACAATCCAATTCTTACAATTTAACCATTTCTTAACCATTTCTTACCCTTTCCTTTTAGGATTATCTTTGTTGTCCTCTCTAAAGCTATCCCAATTTTTTTCATTTGGTATGTATCATCAAGGCAGGGTTAATTCTTGGTGGTTCAATAGATATATCTTATTCATGATCGATCAGTTTATATTAGCTATCCACATAGTTTTCTTATCAAAGTTCAGGAGTGGTTTATCACTGACACAGTTTGAAATAATGCCTTTGTAATTGCCAGTCTTTCTACAGTATATTGCTGCTGCTGCTTGAATGCTTAACTTAACTTTGGAGCTGGGATGACCTTCACTCCTAGCTTAGATGATCCCAGTGGTAGTAGAGGCTTTCCCAGTGTTCCTTGCTCAGCCCTCCCAATGACTCAGCACCAGACTTGAGGGGGTCCAATTTCTCTACATCCTTAAAGAAGGCTTAAAAGATAGCACTCAGATCAGATCACTAAATGCATTGTAACACTATGGAAGCATAACATGCAACAACAAATGAATGAACAATCATTCATTTAGTGGCCATTCAAAGTTACAATGGTACTGAAAAAATTAGTGTATCAGTGGTGGGTTGCTCCCAGTTCTGTCTGGTTCTATAGAACTGGTAGTAAAACCAGTAGGAGGCTCCGCCCACCTGCTCTGATGTCATCATGGGCAATCTGCGCATGCGCAGAAACGCACGCAAGCTCCCGTTGAGAACCAGTAGTAAAGGTAAGCGGAACACACCCCTGTGGTGTATGAATGGTCCTTGCACTTACAACTGTTACAACACCGCCATGGTAACATGATCAGAATTTGGGTGCTTGGCAATCGACATATTTATGACAGTTGTAGCATTTCAGGAACATGTGATCTTCATTTGAAACCTTCCCAGTCAGCTTCCGACAAGCAATGAAAATGAAACAAAGCTGAATTCACTTAACAATTGCTTGATTTCCTTAACAACTGTGGCAAAAAAAGTAATAAAATCAGGAATGGCTTACTTAACCTTTGCTTAGCAACAGAAGGTCTGGTCCCAATTGTGGTTGTAATTTGAAGACTATCTGTATGAGATTGGAGGCAGTATAAGACCATAGAAGTCCTGGAAACAGGTAGGCAGGCAGGCAGGCAGAGGTTGTACCAAGGGCAATTTTCTTGTATCAAATCAGCTTTTTTTTTCTTTGTTTTTCAGAAAACAGCAAGGGGTTTGACACTTCTGTTCTTCCTGGTTATGGGAATACTAGTGTTTCTTTGTGTGCCATCGGTCATCATTCAAAAAATAGAGGGCTGGTCCTATAGTGAAGCCATTTATTTTACATTTATTACCCTTAGCACCATTGGATTTGGAGATTATATGATAGGTAAGTTTTCCTGTAACATTTTCAAAACAATACTTCCTATTTGGATCAGGACGGCTCCTACAGTACAGTATGTTCTGATGCAGTTAAGAGACTAACTGGAGACTTGACTTTTAGAATGGTTATAGGGGTAAAGAGAACCTATTTTGTACATTCAAGGTGTGTGGTTGCAACCACTGTGCTCACCAGATACTACAAGGCTCAGTTGGGTTTTAGCCTGTGGGTGACATGGGTTGCTGAAAAACATTCAAAGGAGTGTTGCTGCATACCTGAACATCCCTGGATGCACTGTGCACAGTCCTAAATTCAATGGTCTGAAGCAACATCCCTGAGAGAGAGAGAACAACCACCTTTCCATTTACTATAATTAAAGATGAGTGGACTTCAACTCCCAGAATTCCCCAGCTAGCAGATTGAACCCATGGGCTGAGTTCACATAGCCCGGAAGGCATAACTATATTCTTCTTGTTGTTCATTGCAAAGTTGTCGCATCCCCATGGACCCATCGCGACCCCATGGACAACTTTCCTCTAGGTCTTCCTGTCCTCTACCATCCCTGGAGACCATTTAAGCTCATGCTGACTGCTTCTGTGACTCCATCCAGCCACCTCATTCTCTGCTGTCCCCTTCTTCTTTTGCCCTCAATTGTTCCCAGCATTAGGCTCTTCCTTCTCATTAAGTGGCCAAAGTATTTCAGCTTCATCTTCAGGATCTGGTCTTCTAAAGAATAGTCAGGGTGCACTGCTAGGGCATGTCAAAATTTTAAACTTTCAATTTTCAAACATTAGGGGTGCTCAAAATTATGACATGCCTTGGGGATTGTAAAGATATTTTGGTTACTTTAATATAATTTAAATATGCTTCAATCTTTCCCAGCATTAGACTCTTCTTCAGTGAGTTCTTCCTTCTCATTAGGTGGCCATAGTATTTGAGTTTATCCTCAGGATCTGACCTTCTAAGGGGCAGTCAGGCTTGATCTCCTCTAGGACTGACCGGTTTGATCGCCTTGCAATCCAAGGGACTCGCAGGAGTCTTCTCCAGTACCATAGTTCAAAGGCCTCAATTCTTTGGCGCTCAGCCTTTCTTATGGTCTAACTTCCACAGCCATACATTGCAACTGGGAAAACCATAGTCTTGACTATACACACTTTTGTTGGCAGGATGATGTCTCTGCTTTTTAGTATGCTATCTAGATTTGCCATAACTTTCCTCCCCAGGGACAAGTATCTTTTAATTTCTTGGCTGCAGTCCCCACCTTCGGTTATCTTGGAGCCCAGGAAAATAAAATCTGTCACTACCTCCATTTCTTCCCCATCTGTTTGCCAGGAATTGAGAGGATCAGATGCCATGATCTTAGTTTTCTAAATGTCTCACTTAACAACAGACATTTTGGGCTCCATTGTGGTTGTAAGTCGAGGACTACCTGTAACTGAGTTGACAGGGACCTTGGAGGTCTTCTAGTCCAACATCCTACTCAGGAAGGAAACCCTGTACTATTTCAGACAACTGGTCCAATCTCTTCTTAAAAACCTCCAATGTTGCTGCACCTACAACTTCTCCTTAGTTATAGGTTGCTTCTCTCCTGGATTAGTTTCCATCCATTGCTTCTTGTGCTGTCTTCAGGTGCTTTGGATAATAGGTTGACCCCTCTCTTCTTTGTGACAAACCCTAAGATATTGGAATACTGCTATCATGTCACCCCGGTCCTTCTTTTCACTAGACTAAACTTATCCAATTACTCAAACAGTTCTTCATATGTTTTAGCCTCCAGACCTCTAATCATCTTTGTCACTCTTCTCTCCACTGTTTCTAGAGTCTCTGTATTTTTTCTAGAGTCTCTATATATTTATCTTATGACAACCAAAACTGGGTGCAATATTCCAAGTGTGGTCTTACCAAGACATTATAAAGTGATACTCATTAAGAAACTTCAGTTGGTCCATCAATTCAGCCCTTCTTAAGCTAGTTGGATTTAGCAATTGTTATAACTGTTGTCCACCTTTGGTTATATCCCATCTTGACTAGTACAACATGGTTTACTGTGTCAAGGTGGCATGGAATAACTGGGCAGGTGCATTTGAAAAGTGTCTGGAAGTCACAACCAAATAGGCTGCTAATTGATGCAAGGGACAGGAATCAAAAAGTCTTCACTGGTGTCAACTGTTTATCAGGCAAAAGTGCTTAAAGCTATAAACAACGTAGGCCACATGGGTGGGCAATTGAGGCTCCTTTATGACCTGTGAACCTTAACTCCAGAATTCCTGAGCTAGCACCCCATTTGTTTTATTGTCTGCTACATTTGTTTAAAGACCACCACAAAAAAAGTTCGTTAAATCAATTCAGTCAGGTGACTGACCTGTTTTACAACCATCACAACTTACAACCATAACAATTAGGCTTCGTTAAGGTCTTATGTCGAGGACTAACTACACGGTCCTAACTCTAAATCACTGTTTCTCTGCCTTGGCAAATTTAAGATGGGTGAACTTCAACTTCCAGAATTCTCCAGCCAACATGGCTAACTGGGTAATTCTGGCAATTAAGTTCACCCGTCTTAACGTTGCCAAGGTTGAGAAACACAGCTCTAAATGTTCAGAGCTAAAACTTCAGTGAACATGAAGTGAAGTGTTTTGCAGCGAGGGATTTGGCTCAAAAAGTGAAATTAATGTTTAATTTAACCATGCCAGAGGCAACACTGGATGCTCAGTTCTGGAAGTAAGTTGAGCTCTTCATCAATAGGAAAAGTAATTTGCCTTCTAAGTAATCTGAGGCTATTTTTCTTTCTCCTCTAAAATGAGAAAAAATGGCATCATCTGTAAACATTTGGGTCCATCTTATAATAAAGACAAAGAGTGAAAATTTTTAACTATTAGAAAGCAAAAGGAACTGCTGAAATGATTTAAATATATTATAGAAATAATTCGAGCCTTCTTAGTGCCGTACAAATATCCATTTAAGGAAGCTCATGAAGAAAAGTAAAATAGCAAATGTGATATTTTTTCCTCTTCTTCGGGCAGAACCGACTCAAAATCTTCTGGTTCAAATTTAAATACAATTAAAATTAAATTAAATCTGTACAATAAATTCCCTGAGACCTAATTATTTGCTCTTTTGTCACACTAAGAATTGCAGTTGGATAATAACTTTCTCCAGTGCTTAAGGTAATAAACACCAAGATTTTTCAGACTGGCTGGGGAACCAAAGCCAAGCATTGCTGTTCATGGAAATTCATCTCCAGAGTCCTGGTCTGAGTGAGTGGTTGAGTGGCAGGGCAGTTTGTCAGAGACTGACCTAATTTGTGGCAATTTGTCCTTTACCCAGCTGCCTTGCACTATATTTAGAGTCAGTGATTGCCTAGCCTAACTTTTATTTCCTTATTAATTTTTCTTTAAGGGTGATGAGAAGAATCCAGGATTGATCTGTCTAGTGAGTTTATGGATGAGGGAAGGAGGGAACTGTATGGAATGCACTTATTTCAATATTCTAAGTTGCTTTTCTAAAGCAAACATATTATGGTCCCTTTTTCCATACTCTGTTGACTTCCTCCCTCCCCACTGCCACAGGAAACATAGCAGTCTGTGAAGAAAGAGGATGCGTTAAATGATGTCATACCACTTAAAGAGCATTAAATTCTACTGGGATGGGCAACTATAACAAAACGACTGCAGCTTTCCCACATACAGCAGGGGTGTCAAAGATGATTTCATTGAGGGCCGTGTTTGACCTTGGTGGGCCAGGGTGGGCATGGCCAGCTTGACATTGTCAGATATTGGGGGCGCCTGTGGTGGCTCAAGAACTCTGCCAGCAAAAACGGGCTCCCGAGCTTCATTTTTGGCTGCGACAGC
>JANHFM010003853.1:140818-152279 GCA_032468115.1 Grayia smithii
TGCAATGCCCTCTACATGGGGCTGCCCTTGAGGTGCACACAGAGGCTTCAGCTAGTCCAGAATGCGGCCGCGCAGGTGGTGATGGGAGTACCTCGATACTCCCATGTAATGCCAATTCTCTGTGAGCTGCACTGGCTCCCGGTTGCTCTTTGTTTTTATTGTGAGCCGCCATGAGTCCTTCGGGAGAAGGGCGCCATAGAAATTAAATTAAAATAAAAAATAAATAAAATCTCCACTAGCTTTGTTGTTGCTCAGATTTCCTAAGGAGTAGGGAGATACAAAGAAACTGGAAACATATTATTTTACATGGAACTTTATACAACTGTAATCCCCTACCCTATTTTCTTCCCCTGTCCAGAGTGCATAAAAAGGTATTTTAATTAGACAACTTCTCAATGTTTCTTGTTGGTACTTCAGGACTATGGAGCATTTGTATATTTTCATTTTCACAAAACTTCCTACAAGATGTCTGCTTGAAGTACTCCCTTTCTATTCTGAGTATTGCAAAATATAATTGTAGATGAGTAACTAGATTGTAATGTAGGAAGTAGACAGGTTCATATTTTTATCACTGGATAAGGCATAATTGTAGATGCTTGTCCAAAACTCTACTACCCAAGTCTGTTACCTGTTTACAATATCTATTTTAGGGTACAGGGCTGTACAAAGGACATTTCAAGCAACCTATTTCTAGTCATATTTAATTGAGGGAAATCTCACAGAAGATAAAACATAGTATAGTGGAAGAACACAAATAGCAGAATGATCTATGCTTTCATTCAGTCATTGTGGTTCCTTTGTCCACATCATATGGAAGTAACGTTAGGACGTTGTTCAATTAAGTCTCATTGCTGTTAGAAAGGAATTACAAACTCAAGGTAAAATGCTACAAACTCAATTGCAGAAAATACGACTTCAGCAACAGAGTGGTCAACATCTGGAATGATCTACCCGACGCTGTTGTTACAGCCTCAAACCCTCACAGCTTCAACCTCAAACTGTCTACCGTGGACCTCACCCCATTCCTAAGAGGTCCATAAAGGGGGTGTGCATAAGCACATCAGCATGCCTACCATCCCTGTCCTACTGTCCCCATTTATCTGTACCAACTTCCTTTTTTATGTTTATATCTATACCTGCTATCTTGTATGTGTTTGACAAACAAACAAGCAAGCAAACAAATAAATAAATTCCTTCCTTATATGTTATTGGGATAGAGGAAAGAAGCTACGCAGGAGAGTTACTGATAGCCTATCAGAATGGATGCTGTCAAAGATTTAGTCTGAAGAAGGAGCACAAAGCTGAAGAGAAGGACCAAGTTTAACAATCACTTGGTGCCTGCTTTACCCGAAAGAGGGACCCAAAGAAAGGAAAAAGATTTGACTAGAGGCAGGAAATCATAGGGATCTGATTTGCTGGCCGGTATGGGGGAGCTAGGCAGATCCTTATCAGTGTACCTGGGGTTAGTTTGATTGTTAGGCATTTTCAAGAGGGCAGCAAAACTGGAGGAGCCCACTGTTAAAAGGAGATAGGATGTTCAGGTCACCAACAAGAAATATTTGGGGTTTCTGTAGGTTGCAATTCCCTTGTAAGTGTTGCCCTTGGGCTGTACTGTGAGCTGGTGATGAGGCTTCTATTCTTTGTTTTAGATGGGATTGCGGAGGCTTTGTGGGGGTGGGGGCTTTGTTCTGGACAGGGAGGTTCAGTTTGGGTTTGATGGGATTAGGCAGAGATGAACTGAATTTTGATCCCGATCATATCTAAAAGACAGACAGGAAAAGGTGCAACCTTCCATTTGTTTGCAATCCTTATTTTCTCCACTACATGTAATTTTCTTTCTGCATTACAGGATAACTAAGATTATTTGTACATGCAAATTCTTCACTGGACCACTGCCAACATTTAGAGATGAATTGACTATGCAAGAAGAGCAGACTAGGTCAAAGAGTACAGATAGAAATCCTTTGCAGAGGGAGTAAGTGGCTTCTGTTGCTTGATAAGCTATGGGATAGAATTTGCTCATTTCAAAACTATATAGATTAGATACATTTTCAAAAATCACATTTTTTTCAGAAAACTCTGACAGGAGGACTTCTTTCCTCAGTGGATTTCAACCGGTCTTGACTTCCATTCAGTAATGGAGAAAAACCAAGGTTGGGGAATTGGTCATTCTGGAAAACAGATTGGCAAAAAGTATCAGACATTAAAAAAAAGAAAACCTTAGCCCTCTTGGGAAGTCTTTGAAAACAAAAAGCTCAAATTCCAGGGCAAGTAGAAACACTTTCAGCCTCAGTTGGTGAAAACCTCCTACCCATATTATTCCCAGAGGCAGGATATACTCTACATTTTGCCTTCTCTTAAATGCATTAGGAACAGGGTTAGGTTTCACATGATGTATTTCTCCCAACGCTTCTGTTTGCACCATTATGAAATAAGGGATTTCCTTTTTCTTTGTTTCCATTTCAAGTCTCATGTCTCCCCTCCTGATTGCCTCCTCTTTTTTCATTAGCATCTGCTTCCAGGGGATCTTGGAGACAGGATTCAAATAAAGTCTATTCTGCTTATGCTAATAGTTTTTAGAACAATTACCTACTTGGCACAAAGGTAAGCGATTACCTATACAAAAGGGTGCTTGCCAGGTTGTTCAGCTTATAAAAAAAATAATATCTGTGACACCTTGATGACTTACACTTTTATTGTAGGAGCTTTCATTTCTAAGAACCTGTTTCATCAGATAGATAAATGGGAGAAGGGTGTATATAGCTTATAATACTATAGTTCAGTAGATTTGCCAGATAGTTTTCTTAAAATAACTGAGTAAATGAATTTTAAAATTAGTAACCTGTGGTATGCTCTGCATATAAAAGTAAGGCAGGTTCAACTATTTATGCACTTTTAATTTATTTATTTACAGTTTATATTCCACTTTGATCCCAAAAGGACTCTGTAAGAATGGTTTATGAACCCTGTTACAGAAAAAAACCCTGTTACAGAAAAAATAAAATAAAAATAATTATGGTAGCATGACAATAATACAAGTATAATAGCCCCAATGGTCAGGGTACTTTCAAAACAGCAGACAAAAGACACTCCCTAACTGGGGTTCAAGATTCTTTGACAAAGATAATCTTTAATGGCCTTCCTTAAAGCCAAGAGGATGGAAGAGAAGCTGATATTAGGCTGTACTACAGTACGTTCTTCCAAAGAAGGAGGCTGAGAACTGATGCCACTCATTCCTGGAGGGAGCCCAACAAATGAGTTCAGCATAAAATAAAATAAAAAATGGATAAGTTCAAAATAATAAAGAAAGAAAAAAAACTATCAACTTATGAGCCTTCCCAATTCCAGCCTTCAGTCACAACAGGTCTTACTCATCTTGCAACCAAGTCTCTATTGCTCTTCTGAAACCCAGAGGGAAAGGAACAAAGGGCTTCTGGGGGAGAAGATTCCAAAGCACCTTGAATCACACCTTAGAAGCTAAATGACAACTAGCACAACTTTCCACAGTCAGTTGAGTATACATGGATGCACCCCAGGACTGCCTGGAATGTCATATATTGTACCAGCTGTAGCTTCTGAATGCTTTCTGAAGCAACCCCTGTGTAGAGGTTATTATTAAAGTGAGAGATGACTAAAGAATGAGTGATTGTGATCAAAGCCTCCTAATCCAAGAATAGCCACAATTGGTTTACAAAATGTAACTGTAAAAAAGCCCTACAGGACCTACAGGTATATTCATGTCCTAAAGCCCTATAAAAGTCTTCAAAGTGACAAGCAGCACTCTGAATTGCCTCAGAAGCCATAACCAGTATAGCTTTAAAAAAAAAAATGTTATATGGTATAGCTTTTAAGTGGCAACAGTACTTGAGCTACTCTAGTCTAGATGAGTTAGAACTTCCTTCAAATGAGGTCAGATGTATAGCACGTTGCAATAGTCCAAACAAAAAGGTGAATAAGGCATGAGTGGCCTTGTGTAGGTCTTCCAGTTCAAGAGATCTGTTAACTGGTTAACCAGATTTAACTGTGCAATGACTGTCCAGTCCATAACTGCTATAAATTCTTTCACCAGGAGCTGGAAGTTCAGGAGGACCATATTACAAGCCCATGCTGTGCAACAAAGTAATCAAGTAGGACAGGGCTCTATATCACAAGTGTAAAGAACCTTTCACCCCTTCAGGAACAATGTGATTAATTTCCCCCAAGATCCTGCAAGACATTCACTCTAGCATCTCAATAGAACTTGCCTAATTGGCATCCAGCTCCTGGCAGATCTGAGCAAGTTTATCCTCCAGATGTCTAGAAAACTGTTCAGAATGCCCCATAGATATTCTTCCAACACCTTATTTGCTAGTGAGTTCTGAGTAAACAAAGCCTCTATAAAATCTGTGGATTCAATAAAAGTAGAGAAATGACGATGCTTTGCCACTTGAAGCTGAACTCTTACCCATGTCTATTTCACCCACTCTTCGTCTTTTGCCAAGATCATTCTGCATATCTCTCATGCCAATTTCTTGGAATTCCTTGGTGGAGGGAGATGCAATTCTGTCCAGGGATCCAGTTACCATTGTCCAGGAGTCATTTCAAGTGCCTTCTGAAAACCAAATGGAAACCATCCACTTTGAGGACTTTGGTGGCATTGGTGAACTCAACAAGACAAAGACAGTTTTAATCTTTTCTGGGGTTATGTCATATTTCTGCTAAGACAAAAAACATCTGGCCTTTTATTTAAGTTGAGGTTGGAGGGATCTGCAGGATTGAAAGTTTAGCCAGAATGATGAAAGCAGTATTTTGCCATTGTGATGGCAACCCTTTCATACATGCATGTTGCATTATGACTTATGTATAAAAGAGGAGGAGCTTATGGAACAATGCTACTTTTGTCATTTGCCCCCCTTGCTCTCTCTTCACAGATGCCTCTGACTGGGGCCTTGATGATTTGAAAAAGCTATTTTCATAATAGTGTTAAACTCTTGAATTGAATTCCTCAGAACTCTGCCAGGAAAGGCATATTTAAATCCCCCAATATTATAACCCTGGATAATGTCATAATCACGCCAACAATGAGATTCTGTACAGCAAGGGGAACAGAACAACAGCTGCAATCACCCCTTGACTCTGGTACTCAACTTCAAGAGTGAGGTTTCACCTCTGCTCATTTGCAGTATGGCACTTCTGATTGGCTGCAGAGTTTCTTCATGATACCACTCCATTTCACCTGCAGTTAGCTGAAACCTCTAAGGCAGGGCTGTCAAACTCATGGCACATGGGCTGGATGCATCATGCATTGGCCATGCCCATCCCGGTTTAGTGAAGGGGGGAAAAGTCCCACTACGTCACCATGACGACACAAGTTTGACACCCTTGCTCTAAGGGGAGATTTTGGAGAGGGGGGCATCCCTGCCTTCAAGCAGGTTTCAGAAATAGAAGCCAGTCAATGAGGAAAGATTTATTAATCAGGAGAGAGGTATTAATTAATTGCAGACACACTTGGCATTAAAAAGCAGCAGCAGAATGAAAGTCCTCCAGAATTCTTGCAATCTACAGTAGGTTGCCAAGATGAGTACATGATCTCAAATGCCAGTCCCTCTTCCCAATGAATGTGCCTTCTATTCTGTTATCCTCTGTCTGCTCTCTTTTTCAACTCTTCTTCCCCATTGCTCTAGTCTCCTCATCAATTCATGAACTTGGGACTATTCCCACCATTTACCCCACTGCCTCACTTCTTTGCTATTTACTTGGAGGAATTGCACTGCTCAAAATAGTTCTCAGTCCCCTGGTTAAGTGCTTCCCCAAACACCTCCTGAAATCTCTTTATAGCCCCATTCCCCAAAGTTCCACTCCCATCTGGGTCATGGCAAATTCACTTCTCATCTCAAGATAATAGCAAAATAACTTTATTGTCTTCTCTCCCTCCCTTTTCTCATGTCTCCACCACTCCATTCTTCTTCACATATTTCTTATATCCTTCATCCTGACATTCTCCAGAGCGTCATTCATAAATGGGTCCAGAGAAACCCAGACATTGCAGCTAATTTGGCATGAATTCACATCTGCTTAAATCTATGTTAATGCATAATGTTAGTTTTTTATGTATTATGAAAATGCAAATACTCGTATTACATATTGGAACTCTTAGATGACCTACAATAACAAGACCACAAAATTCTGATATGCGGTGAATTAATGAATAAAAAGTGAAACTCCCCACCCTCAAAGGTTGTATCTCACTTTATTACACAATGGCTTTAATATTTCTGTAATGTTACCTTCAATTGGATAAATCCATATTTTGTTTGCATATTACTCAGATACTAAAAAGTCAATCTGATATCTAGAAAGGGTTGGATGAATGTCCCTAGGCCTTGCCTACAATCTCATCAGTTACAGCTGGACCAGAGCAAGGCAACCCTGCCAAAATATATACTCTGAAATACAGTAAATCTGAGCAGTTTGAAATAGATTTCGTGCATAAATTAATACTCTAATTGGAAGTGGTATCACAAGTGACTCAGAGTTTGTTTTTTTTCAAGGAAATGTAAAACCAAAACAATGTGGTTTGCCTCTCTAATCATAATCACCAACATTTCTTTCTGATGGATACCATTTGTTTTTTACAACTAAATTTGACTTTTCTCATGGCCCTATTTAAACAGCTGTGGTCCCTACCCACACAATCTGCCCATTGTTTTCACAGACAAGGTTTTAAAATATTACTTGCAAGTTGTTAAATTTAGGATTGCTTTTGGAATTGATGTAGAAAGTTCAGGATGAAAAGAAAATGAAGAAAAGATTGCACATTCATTTTTGATTGGTGTAGATTCTATGATTTTTTAAAAAAATATTTATGATTTCTACATCTGTTGATCCCAAACAACAAATTATTGTAATTTTTTTAAAGAAGCAGCAGTATCTGATTACTATATTTTTGAAAATGAATATAGATACAAAACAAATCAGTAGTATTTCTAATTTTAGATGATCTTATCTATAATAGCTTTGGAAAAAAGTTGATCAATGTAGCAGAATAGACAGCCAATATGATGTGGTAGTTAAGGCATTGGCATGATATTGAGAAGACACAGATTCCACTGCAGAATACTATTTTAATAAAATATCCCTGTTAATTCATTGTCTATATATTATCACAGTGGATTATTAGGCTTTGGGCATAAAGTAAATACATATGGAAAAATATCTACCTATAAAATACATTATTAGATAAGATTAGAGGTTTCATACTGTCACTTTTGTACCAATGCTTTACACGAACTTGTATTTAGTGTATTTGTAATTAAGTTCATTTCCTTAAATAAAGCTCAAATGTTAACTAATTTTGACTTAACTTGCACCAATTACCACTCCTAATAATCTGTAGCAAGGGTCTTCAACCTTGGCAACTTTAAGCCTGGCGGACTTCAATTCCTAGAATTCCACAGCCAGCAAAGCTGGCTGAGGAATTCTGGGAGGTTGAAGTCCGCCAGGCTTAAAGTTGCCAAGGTTGAAGACCCCTGATCTGTAAGATAGAATTTGGATTTCTTCAGGTCCTGGACTCATTAAAAAAATACCAAATGAAAAATGTTTGTTTCTCGGTCATAATAATATCTGTTCAGCTAACTTCATCACGTCTTACTTTATTCTTTCTTTCTTTTTTCTGTCAAATGCTTACTTATGGACAAAGTTACATCCAAGATATTACAATTCCTGTTTCTGATCGTCCTGCTTTTTGAATCCATCATTTTCAGCTTTTGGTCAGCAACTATTATAGGGAACCAGCCATGGAGTCCTGGTTAGATCTTGAAGTTTCTGAATTCAAAGATCTCACTTTAATCCTCCTTCTCTTTCTAGACTTTCATGGAACGGCTGTCTCTGTTATTCACTAAACCATATTTCTTGAATTAATGCCAAACAAACTGGACTCGTTTGTTTATATAGCTTCAATCAGGACATTGCAGTCAATGACCTACAATATTAGCCAGTTCAAATGAACCAATGAGAGCAACAAAATGTTCTAAATGACCTCTCAAAATGTGACTTTTTGAATTAGAATACAAACAGTTGACAGCTTTAGTGCTAATTGGCACTCTGACAAGCCCAGGCTTCAGTCACAATTTTAGGGTCCAACAAAATGACATTATTTTATGGAAGGGACCTGGAGCATGCCTTCTCTGCTAGATCTAGTGACAAAGGGCGAAAAGCCAGAAGTAGAAATTAAAGACTTCCTGACAGCATCTTTCTTATGTGTTTGTGGCACTTTTGAAGATAGCCAACTAGATAGTAATTGTTTTCAGGCCCCTGTACTACTCATCACAAAATTAAGGGGGTACTGAAAACTCTGAAAATATTGTTTTCAAGCTTTGCTTTAATTGGTTAAACAAATGAGTGATAAATTGAGGAATGAACTTGGTTTTCTATTATTCTTCAACCATTAAAAAAATCCCCATCCATATATAACTAATGAAGGTGAAAAATAGCTGTCTTTATCCAAGAGATTGAAGAGATAGATGTATCCAAGAGAGATTAAATCCAAACTCAGTCCATATTTACAGCTCTATTCAGCTCTGACATCGGATCTGAACATTTCACAATAAAAAGTTCGGAGGAATTACTATCTCTTTCCCTTCTGAAGCAGAAATATGGCCCCACATTTGTCTAGTTCTATTATCCCACATTTATTTTTAGCTTCATGTGTTTGGTTGGTGAGGTCAGTAGCTGAAACATGTTTTGAACATATGTTACCCAAATCTGTCTGAGATCTGAATTGCCTTTGACTATGGACAGCCTTTCAAGGCATAACTAAAGAGTTTGGAGAAAGAGAATGTTTTGCTAAAAGTTCAAACAGCTAAATATTCTAATTTATAGCAACGATTATTGTGTACGTTGGATACAAAGAAAGTAAAATGGGGGTGGGGAGAAGAAAAGAACAAATGCTTCTAGTATTCAGTCCAAAATAAACTAGCAAATTAAAATCCAGGATGAAAGTGTCTTACTGGCTGGCCTGTTACTTGTTTCCATTATTCTCCCTCCAGGATGTTATTTTTACAAGTCAAGGATTAATTCTTCATTTCCAGTTCTAGGAAATGGATTGGATTTCAAAGCTACTTTCCCAAATACTAAAGCAGTCAAGGACCGATACTTGTCTGACCACTGATGCTGTATTTTGATTTTGGTTGTTTCTGTGGGCCTGGAGCACAGAGACTGAGCTCTTGGGATACTTTTTTAAACCTTCTTTCTGGGTCAGGCTGGCGTTCCTCTCTTTTTCTCCCCTTTACCCTGTTTAGAGTTCTGGGTCCATCACCATGTATCAAAAGTATCTTGTCTTTTTTAAAGATACTTGTATTAACAGCTTGCCTAGGGAGATTTAAATTACTGCTTCATTTAACAGCTTTACATCAAAACATATCAGACCACGATATGATTGGTACAAATCATAATTCACCAAACCACACTGAAACTTTTAAACCCAAGGTTATAAAATGCTCACACAGACTGAAGCATTTAAGAATATAACTACCGTATTTTTCGGAGTATAAGACGCACTCCCCGCCCAAAAAAAAGTGGGTGGAAAAGTCTGTGCGTCTTATACAGCGAATATTGCAGTGGGGGGGGGAGGGAAGTTGGTGCGGCACCAATTTTAGAATGGGCCACAATGGTGGCAGCAAATGGGTCATAGCAAACGGGCAGCAGAGGCATGGGCAGCGGCGAACGGGCCACGGTGAATAGGCCAGATGAATACTGAATGGATGCTGGGAGGCAGAGGCAGATTTTTTTTTTTTTTCCTCCCCAAAAGCTAGGTGCATCTTATACTTCAGAGCGTCTTATAGTCCAAAAAATAGGGTAGTTCTACACTTGGTAAGGGAAGCAAATGGATAACAGACTTGGCTACCAAATGCAGATGGGCATATCTTCAAAGATTAGAAGATCGCATAGGGCAATCTTCATTTCCAAGACATTCAAATTTTCTAAGGGAAAAAGTTGAGTTTCTAGCTGCCAAGATATTGCTGAATCATGATTCCAAGTCTCAACATATTTAGATCATGCAAACCTCAATCAATGACGATTTATTTAATACCATACCATAGCAATACAGTCACTATGTGATTTACTCAGTTTCTAAGCCCGGGTTTTATATCTCTCCCAAAGAGGCCAGTAGGACAGAAAAGTGCTGAGCACTGACTGATTTATTTCCACTTCTGGAAGTCTGGAGACATTCTGATCTTCTTAATTTTTTTTGCTAATTTTGCTATTGCCACAATATAATCACTAAAGACTGAAGGGGAAAAAAAAACATAGGTGTTTAATAAACTTCTGTTGTGGTAGCTTTTGTCAGAGCTTGCTATTTCTGTAGAAAAAGCTGCAAACTTCATTGATTCTTTTACCACATTACTATGCAGGTACTAAAACATATATATCAAATAAGCCTTAATTTCCTTGCACCCTCACAGTGACTGAGGAAGAGTCCCCTGGCAACAGTCTTCCAAGATAAACAGCTTTCCCAATTTCTCTTATTTTAAAATCCATTTCAGCATATTAGATCAGTGTAAGTTAGATCTATGTGCATGGATCTAATAAATCACTGCAATAAATAACTTCGTGCAGAGATGGATTGCTGCAGTGGGAACATCAACAGATTGGTTTCTGAGGCGTTCACAAAAGGCTTTCTTTTCCTTTCTCTCTCATGTCAACTTTCCCAAGTCTATTTTTAAAACAATTTTATGAAAAATGCAATTTGCTTTGCAGTTAGCCTGTTTAAAATATAGCTGAAATTGTAGATAAGAGTGGTCCAAAAGATACTGCATGCTTGGACTTACGGGGAAAAAAAAGAAAAGAAAGTAAAAATAATTCTTTGATTAGAATCCCTCACCAAAGATTCCAAAGTAAATTTGGCAGACACAGAAGGAGGAGGCGGGCTCCGTGTAGATCAGTAGCTAAGTAAAGAACTTGGAGCATAGAACTGGCATACATAGGCATTTCCCCTCCACAAATATGTGGGGTGGTAGGCAATGGTGGGATTCAAATAATTTAACAACTGGTTCTCTACCCTAATGATTTCTTCCAACAACCACCAAACTGCTTCGAAGTGGTGCGAACTGGCTGAATCCCACCACTGGTGGTAGGTCTTGGTGGGATGATAGCTGTCGGTGGAGTTTTCTAAAGACATTAAAAATAAACAAACCATTTTGATTAGGCCAGGGGTCAGCAACCTGAGGCTCTGGAGCCGCATGTGGCTCTTTCACCCCTTTGCTGCGGCTCCCTGTCACTCAAAATGTGCATCACAACTGACAATGTGCGACACCCCCCCGGCATGCAATTTATTGAGCTTTTCAAACCCCGGTAGGCCAACCATGTATAAATCCAAGAAAAGAAAAGTTTCATAAGAAAACAGAACTGTTATGTCCATATAAGGGCATAAACTCTCTAGTCACCTCTTATTGGACAGTAGTTATGGAGGGAAAAATAAATC
>JANHFM010003854.1:7558-23522 GCA_032468115.1 Grayia smithii
TTTTAAGGCTATATTAACAGAACCTTGAGAGTCTGAAGGTAGCCCTTTTGACTGAATTTCTATCTTCTTTATCTTATTTTTCCTTAAATGGGTGGCATATAAATGTCCCATAGACAGAATGTATGTTTATGTTTATGTACTTATATGTATATGTTTATGTATTTATTTTGCTTGTCATATTCTGTTTTTAATTGTATAATTGATTTTATGGTTGTTTGCCACCACTTGTTTGACATGGGCCCCCTGCAAATTGTTTAAATAAATAAGTATATTTTGAATATTTTTTCTTCATTTGTTTTCCTAAGGAACCTGAGCTCTTTTCTTTATTTCATTATTTTTTAAAATCTGAATTTGTTTGGTTATCTGATTTCCAAATATAAATAAAGATACAATATAAGTCTCTCTTTTGTAGAAAATTATTTATTGCGTCAATTTGGGGACCTTCTGATCATCAAAACTTTGAGTATAACTGAACTGAAGTTGTAAACTGTCAGGAAAAATAAGCCCATGGATTCATTGATAAATGATACTTTTAATACTTAATACTTAATAACCCTAAGGAATGTTTTATAACAATTTATAAAGTCTCAAAAAAACAAACATTGGTTTGTTTGTTTGTTTTAAAAGCTTTCTGTGGTATATCAATCCCCCCCAAAAATAAGATCGTAATAAAGCTAAAGAATGCTTAGGTTTTTTATTAATCCTCCTATACTACCACTTCTTACAATACTACACAACACAGTATCAACAGTAGAGGCCTTCAAGTTCCTTGTTTTTAGGACAGTGATGACGAACCTTTTTGTAACCAAATGCCCAAACCGGAATGTGAATGTGCGCATGTGTGCATGCATGCATGAATGCGTGAGTGCCTTCCAGCACGCACATGCACTGGAGTGCCTTCCGGCACGCACATGTGCACTGGCCAGCTGGTCTTTGCACGCGCCGGAGTGCTGGAAACCCAAAGACTAGCTGGATGGCGCGCATGCATGCACCGGTGCCCCAGAAACCCAAAGACTATGTGCACTGGAAAGAGGAAAATCAGGTGGCCGGCACATGCATGCGCATTGGCCAGCTGGTCTTTGGGTTTCCCACGGTTGGGTGTGTGCGAAGACCACCTGGTCAGTGCGCATGCAAGTGCCAGAAACCAGAACAGCAGCTGGTGATGGTGCACGCGCCCCCAGAGAGGGGCTCTGCATGCGTGCCATAGGTTCGCCATCACGGTTCTAGGACTTTCCCTAACCCAGGTCATTGGTTTATCTAGAATAACTTTGCAGTGTGAATAGTACTGAGGTTATGTTTGTAGTATACAAACATAATGTTTGTACAAACATTATGTTATGTACTGTAGTATAATGCAGAACCATGAATTCAAAATAGCTCTGAACTTGGCTTCAGTTTGCTCAAGGATAGAAGTATTGAAAGATAAATGTTTGTAATGGTTAAAGTTTCTTTTTCTTGATAATCAAAAGGTAGTTTAACAAGGGTAATGACTTTAACATTAAAACATTCTAAAACATCACAGTTTGGGAAAGCTTTTTGATGGATGTATCCAAACAGAATAATAATATTTTTTTAAAAAACAGTATACTTCAAAATAATAATGAATAATAATCTGGCAAGATTACTAATATACTACAATAACAATAGGTTGTATTGAAATTCCTATATGGCCATATCCCAGCTGGTGATAGTTTGCCCCTTAATGGAGACATATCATAACAGAATATTATAACATGGATGGTTTAAAAAAGAGGAAACACTCAAAATGTCCTTAGTTGGAATTAAAAGCTTGTAAGCTATATACGATATAACACAAGGAGCTTTACAGTGGGAGATTCAAATTTGAAATATAGACAAATTTCCTGACTCCAAGCCATTAAGTAATGAAACAGTTTGTCTTCTGGGTTGTAGGTGTTCCATCAGTGGAAGTAGACAAGAAAATAATGGACAGACATTTATCCAGGATCCTTGCATTCAGCAGGAGATTGGACTGTAAGACTGCCAAAGGACCCTACCAACTCTATTATTTTATCAAAGAACTGGGAAAAAATTTTGGATCAATGTTCCTTGAATGTGATAACATATTTGAATTGTATAGAATTTATTTCATTGTTCTTAAGACCTCATGAACTTACATTTTTATCAAGCTGCTATTATCAAAAGTATTTTTCCACTTCCATAAAAATGAGTTTGAGCATCAGCAATTGAATCTAGGCCATTTATATAATTACACTGTGACCAGATTAGGTTGAGCACTTTAATTAAACACCACTGAGGAATTATTACTTCTTAGGAATTATTATTTCTTAGAAAACTGAATTAATGAATTCAGTCATTTTGCTGGGATGTTTTAGCTACATTATTAGTTTAGTATTTTGAGCAGGAGATAGCATCCTTCAGTGAACAGAACACTAAATAAAAAACATTTGTTTCACTAAGTTTTGTTCATTAACCCAAAGTTTCTACATTATATTTTTGAATAGTTTGTATAGTTTGAAAACCTATACAACTACATTTCTCAGAAGTTATAGAATTAAAAAAAATCCATTGTCTGAAATTGCACAGTTTTATGAAAACGAATACTCAAGTGATTATGATTACTTCCTAAAACTGAGTGAGCTATGTCTCTTTATCTGGTTATTTAAATATATAATGAATAGCTGACCATTTTAACACATATTCCATGTACAATATACTTTACAAAACATACATAATGCAATCTAGATACATACAGTGAGCCATATCAGCACACACCTAATTGTAATAAATCATGGTGTTTAATGAGGCCAGTTTCAACATAAGAGTCTGTTTGGAATAAGCCAATAAATCATTTGGCCTTTATTAGAATAAGAATGGATTATCTACAACAAATTAATATAAATGAATATTTTCTTTTTTAAAAAAGTAAAGATTCTTTTAAAACTGCACAATATTCCTTTGGATATTTAACATGATTTTGGTTTATATCATATTTATTCCCTGAGAACATTAACAGCAAAGAGCTTTAATATTTTTAACTTTGAAGTAATGAGATGAACTTCCCAAAGTTGTAACCATTGAAACATTGAACATGAAATAGAAACTCTTATTCTTTGGCATCTAGGGGATAACATCTGAACAATATAATTTTATTTATTTATTTATTTATTTAATTTCTATTTATATCCCGCCCTTCTCCGGAGACTCAGGGGGGCTTACAGTTTCGAGCACAACTCAAGTGCTCAGCAAATAATGAATTAATTCATAGGATATGGTTATTGTTATGTTGTGCAATTGACTCATTCTTGTTTTAAAGTTATATTTAAATGTTAAATTTAGCAGTCTTGATTCTGGGAATTATTTTAAAAGATGATTTGGGGCTGTATACTTTAGTCCTTGTTGCTAAGTGTCTGTTTTGAGGTTAATATTTTTACCTTGGTTTTTAAACTTGTTGCAAATTACCAAGAATTGTTCTGAATTGATTTGATAGATCCACATTATGTCCTGGAATTATCTGTCTGACATTCTGTCTGTCTGTTTGTTTATTAATTTTCTATGTTGCCCATCTCCCCTACTAGATGTCCATAATGAAGACAGATCATATCAATAGTTGTATAAATGTACTAATGTACTAATTTAAGAATATTCCTCAATTTACTTACTTATTCCATTTTCCAATCTTGTTAGAAGGTGTTTTTTTTAATGCTTAAAATACATAGATTTTTGGGCAAAACAAGAAGGGGAAATATCAGAATCTGTTTTCCATTTTCTCTTGTGTAAACACAAAGGATATACCCTTCTGTTTCAAGATATAAAGATAGGTGATCTTCTGTTCTATTTAATTAGCACTTACAAATCTTGGATTAAAGGAATAACATTGCTCTAACAAGAAAAAGTGGTAAGAAAATCATGGCCAAGCTTAATACATTACATGCCTTTCTAACATGATTTTATGAAATGACCCAATGCAAAATAAACAAACCAAAATATTGGTCTCATTTCTGTCTAAATAACAGCATCTCTTTGTGTTCTGTAACAATTTGCAAATAGAAGAAAATCTTCCTTTTCCTCTGTCCCTAATTCCAGACCTTGGTTTGATGCAATAAAAATAGAAATACCTTCCTACCCATCTCCAGGATCGCCTTCCATTTCTAGGTTCTTTCATTAATGAATTAATCAAGCATGAATAGTTTTTCCCTATACTAACTACCAGTTAATTAACAACTAATTATTAATCTTATTTACACTGATCGTTCAGTGACTTAGCTTCAGGGCAAGAATTTAGGTTTAACAATAGCAAGAATTTAATGGGAGATTGGGAACAGAAATGTTGCATTGGGACCATAAATTGGCTCAGTTCTGTAGACATGTGCAATGAAAGCTGCCTCAGCTCTTTAAAATTGATTTAAAGAGCTAAAGAACCAGCTGTAAATCAAAAACTTTTGACTAGAATCTTTTGGCATTACAGTCATTTATACTTGAATGTGTGAGGTTCCACACTTATACAAATGGATATGCCATTGTACAATAACAATATATATTTTGGTATTCTAGAGATTACGTTTTCTATTTCTAGTATTTCTTGAAAGTAAATATATATCAGTCTCTTTTAACAGAGATTTAGTTTATTTAATTACTCAGAAGAATGTATTATTTGAGTTACGATTATCGCTCAGGTAAGACTTCTTGTTTCAAACTTCAATCACCAACAAAATAATGTGCCTAATTACACATATAGATCATTTCAATCTCAAATAAAACACTAAATTCTTTGAAACAGGATATACTTATATGGTATACTGAGAATGGACAAAGAACAGCATTATTAATGGAATTAATAATGAATTGTATACATTTTGGTGTGGGATGGAAAACTGGCAGCTGTGTAAATAATATTGGTTCCCATCAGCAATATATATATACATATATCAGGCGTGGGTTCTACTTAACTGTCCTACCGGTTCTAAAGGTGCATGCGCTTTGCACGTGGTCGGGGCGCACGGAGCATGCGTCCGGTGTGCGCACGTGCTTTGCATGCACCCATGCCGATGGGGCACTCCTGCGCATGCGCAGGAGCTTTTTTTGGCCAAAAAAGGTCAAAAAAAGTTTTCTGTGCATGCACGCAAGCGTGCTCCATGACCGGGCCGGTAAGTACGGGCACACGGGGGGCGCAGTCCGGGATGCGTAGAACTGGTTCGGTGATGTCACAGCGTCACCGCTACCGGATCGCGCGAACCGGACCGAACCGGGGGCAACCCACCACTGACATATATGCATATCAGGAAGATCCTGTTATGTACATTTTTACATTTTTAGTATGTTTTACTAGCAAAATCCTGTTCTATGCTGAAATAATTATATTGTTTATCTACTGTAAGCTATCTTTTCGTTTCTTCATGCTCCTTAATTTCTTATTTCAGAAAATTTAGCAATAAAATCACAGGTTAGATGTTGAGGAATTGCAGAACTCTGTTAAATATGGTAGCCAAAAATCAGCTAATACCTTTTCAGATTAATAGTTATAATTTCCCTGTGGACAAGCGGCAATTGAAACCGCGACTCATGACCTGTTATATCACGGATGTCATACTCATGGTGTCATATTGCCATCATGTGATATATTGCACCGTTTTCCCTCTTTGCGGAGCTGGGGTGGGTGTGGCCTGTGTGTGAAGCATCCGGCCCATGGGCCACCAGTTTGACATCACTAGGTAATACTGTATCTTCTATAAGGACTCATGGACCTGACTTATAATAACACCTAATAAAATACCCAGGAAATATTAATCTCTTCTATGTACTATCAGATTGATTTATTTGAATGTGGTATAATTCTGATACACTGTATACAAAATCAGTTGCCTACTGATAACCCACCACTAATCATAATATTATTTTGTCTGTTTGTTATTATTGTTTTTAAGGCTTTTATTTGTAATGCTGAGCTGTGACTGTAATAAAAATCGATTGGCATGATTATAATGCTAAATTATGTTATAATAAAGAGACAAGGTGGCTCAGTGCCTTAAAGATGCTGGATTTGTCGGCTGGAGAAGATCAGCTCTCTGTATTTCAGCAGTTTGAGCCCTAGCACCACTTGATGGAATGAGCTCCTACCACTCGGATCAGCTTCTGCTAGCCTAGCAGTTTGAAAGGATGCAAATGTAAGTAGGTACCACCTTGGTGGGACTAATAGTGGAAGCAAGAAACCAACTGAAACTGAACTGCCCCAAAGGCGAGGTGAAAATTGTTGAAGAAAAAGGCCCTAATGACACTGACAGTCCCACAGAATGCCATTAGCTGTGTTTGAGCTGGTTCACCCCTTCTGGTACACCTTGGATAGCATGTAAATGTGAGCTGAACAAACTAGCAATCTTAGGCAGCCAAACCTCTATTCTATAATAACATTGTAGACTTCTGGCTTTCATGTATCAACGCGATAAGCTAAGTAAATAAATAAATAACTATAAAACTGATAAATTTTATAAAATGGTGCAAGTTTTCATGAACTCTAACTCACTACAGTTTATAAAAACTTATGCCTTTTTATGAATACGTTAGCCAGAACGGATGCTACCAACTTCTCATGAGGAGTCCCAAGTGGCAAGTGGACTTTCTGGTTTTTCTTTTTGAAGATGTTTCACTTCTCATCCAAGAAGCTTCTTCAGCTCTGACTGGATGGTGGGGAATGGAAGGACAACCCAGTCAGAGCTGAAGCAGCTTTTCAGATGAGAAGCGAAATGTCTTCAAAAAGAAAAACCAGAAAGTCCACTTGCCTCTTGAAAAAAGCACCTTTGGGACAACCTTGACCTGGATGACTGAGAATCTCCATAGACATCCTCATGAAGAGCTGATTTTAATAGGTTCAATGGCTTTAAACTCATCACGGCTTTAAACCTCATAAAATGATGAAATAATGATATAACAATTAAACAGTTATGCAGGGTTGACAATATACAGCATCCTGGAGATGAAATTATTTCTTCTTGTAACTTCAATAGAAGAAAAAGTGTCTACTTTTGTATGTTCTAAGTTAAATTCACTAAACATAAATTAGTGATGAAAACAGACACAAATTTGCATACATATACAAATGATCAATGTTCTATCTCCTGGATGCAAGCATTACACACAAATCAATAATTTCTTACAATTTTCAATCTTCCAACCAGACATTCCCCTGCAACTAATATTTGGAAGCAAAGTGCATCCAACCCAGACAATTTTCATGTATCTGTACATCATCAAAACATTTTGACAGAAGGGGTAGTTTAGCCAGCTATCTTTTAATCCAAAAATCAAAATGACAGCAGGCTCTTACTTCAATGAGAGGTATAAAAAATGTTTGCAGTTCAATTATTGTTCATGAGACTGAAAACCTGACATTGGATGGAATTATTTCCAATTCTCTTTCAATTACATATAAATAATAATAAAATATAAACATATAAATAAATAATGAGTATGAAGATGGTTTTAATCAGGGGTGAAATGCTGCCGTCTCTATCTGGCTTGTGGGAGCCGGTAGCGCTGGTGGCGGATAGTTTGGAGAACCTGTAGCGCCTGCGGCGGGAGGCTCTGCCCCCCCCCCAAACTGGGATGTCGTCACGTCCTGGTTTTGACCATTTGCACATGTGCAGAAGGCTTTGCGCATGCGCAGACAACAGCACTCGCGGGGCGCATGCACATCAGCGAACTGGTAGGAAAGGTAAGTACATTTCACCCCTGGTTTTAATAGTTCTTTAAAATTATATGTGAAATTAAGTAAAAAAAAACCCTAGATATATTGAAGTTGTGTACATTTTTTAAAATCACAATTTCCATAGCGTTTATAAGAAATAAACATTTGCTCTGAAGAAGAACACACATAAGTAACCAATTAAATTCAATCTTGAATAATGGCACTTCAACGTTGGGCCATATGGTTCCAGAGATGAGAAGCAAAGCTAATTTCCTTGAGACTCTACCTTCTACAGCCCATTCCAAGATGCAGAGGAGATGGAAAACAAGCGTTACTTCAACAGCTCTTGAGAACAGAGAAGCCAATTGGTATCTCCATTCCTTGAACTTTTTCTGTTCCAGATAGACATTATAAGATATGCTATTGCTATAATTTTAAGAACATCTGTCTGGATTTCCCTTGTCTTTCTCCTGTATTTTCTTTTGGCTCATGTAAGTCACAGTTAAGTACTGATGTATTTTTACCATTCCTACGTAAAATGTTATAGAGAGCTTTTTCAGCTCTACAGAAGGGGTACAAAACCTAATCACAATATTTTTAAGAAATGTCGTGCCTTTTGCAACGACATTTATAACCAGATCTTTTTCTTTTTTTATAGTAAGACTAAACTATAAAAATTAAGGTAACTATTGCTACTGTAATTCAGATACACGCTTCATCAAACAGATAAGCCTATTTCTAGTAGTAGTATAGCCTTTATTGTCATTGTATATCATGTATACAACAAAATTGGTTATTAACAGATAAGCCTATTTCACTTCCTGCTACACTGTTGTTGTTTTTTTAAATCCCACATTTCTTTCATATAGTTTATAATGACAACTTACAAATTGGATCATGCTTATCAACAAATAAACCAAATGCAATGGATGGTTTATCATTGACAACTTTTATTTACACAATACAAACCTCACCCCAGTCCCAACTGATTCAAACAATGTTGGCTATTTGTTAAAAAATAATAATACATTACTAAATAATAATAGTCTGTTCTTCGTGTGTGCACTCCAATATGGGAAGAGCGGTGAGCAAACTTTCTCCCTTCCTAATCACAGGATTCCAGTTCAATCACACGAAAAAATAAGTTGCTCTGTAGAATCACATTGTGAACATGGGAATGGCTTTGCATCAACGTACCTAGGAAAGCAGAAGAATTGTTCCCAAATTCTGAATTGAACATGCAAAGTTGATTCCTGGATCCTTTTATTGTGTTTCATTTGTCTGTCACAAATAATGGGCAAAATACAAGGACCTTGTTTAATAGACTGGAGTTTTGATTTTTCTTCACATAATTGAGATACGACAACTTTGACTAGTTTTATGGCAAAACGTTACGTGGAAATCAATTGGACCAGAAATACAGGCAAATAGAATCAAAGAATGTACATGCCAAATAGATTTCCCAGTTTGAAAATGAAAATTGTTGTTTTTGAAATGCAAAATTTTGTAATTTACTTAGACTGAATAACCATCTGACTAACAGACACTTTCATGTTGGAAATGGTATAAAGACAGTTAAATGATTGTCAGTTCTATCATTCAAAACATGATTTCTACTATCTACCTTTCATATTACGACATTTATTTCCCCAAAATGTCTTTTTTGATCTAATACTTATTCGTGCACATTCCGTTTTTAATATTTATATTTGTTTTTATATTGTCTATCAGATGGCACTCCAAGAAATTTGTAATAAAAATAAAAATATCAAAACCATCCTGAAAGCTTGCTAAACATTTAATTAACTATGTCAACAATTAAAAGAGAAGAAACCAGCAGAACAAATTTGTCTTTGCTAAATGTTGAGAGTTTTCCGAAATGTTCTTGTTGGAATGATTTTTTTATCTCTAGTTGCTAATAAAAAAATAAACTGATAATAAATAGTGTCAAATAAATCACTGGTGCTCTCTTAAGGAACAATTCACTTTACAGAGAAGAGAGGCTCTAGGCACAATCATTGAGCAACTGCTCATGTAAATTTGGTGTCATTTGCTCCCAAGGTTTTAAGTTGTATAGATTTCCTGCTGCCACAATTTGAATTTTCTGTAATTTTGAGCTGTCATCCTGATTACCAGCACTTATAGTATCAAATAAAGAAGTTTCTCCACCATGCATAATGAGTCAGATTGCAATCAAGGATCTCTAAATAATAGAATCATGGTTATGATTGTATTGTAGTATTAATGTATTAATGATATTTTGTTCTGAAGCAGCTTAATTTTTTTTTTAATTTTTGTTGCTTTTTTCACACCCAATTGATCACTTTTTCTACCCAAAGGATTGAAAGATGCAAGAAAACTCACCGTGGTTGTCTTTATTCTCCCACCGGGTTGTGTACAGGTCCAGCCTGATCTATTGATTAGCAAATCACAGCCTTCTCCTTCTAAACATGGAAGCATTTCACACCATTGTTTTGTTTTAATAATGCGTGCTGTTCAGAAGGAAAGAGAAGAAGAAGAAAAAAGAGACAAAAATCAGTTTGCATTTCATGCATTTTTTTCCCTCTCCAGTGTACATTTTGATGATGATTCAGTAATTGCACGTGTGATTCTTTACCCTCCCTCTCCTTCGCTATCATGTCTCTAGGGAGAACGAAGAAACATACTTAGATACTGTGGCCAAATGATAATCTCTGGCTAATTTTAATTATAATGTTGAAATTGTGCATTATGATTTGAAGTTGTTGTTTTTCAGTAAGTCATACAACACTGAGATTGGAAGCCAGGCAAGCATTAATTAACTCACACACAGAAGTTTCTAATCTCCTCTTGTCCAGAGATGGATAGGGAAGAAATACATTGTCAGGGTAATGATGATTTAAAGCCGACCAGCACTTTAAGGCTGAGGATAAGCCAGCAGGGTTACTGGCCTTTAAGAAGCTGCCTATATAAGGGAGGCCATTAGAGGGCGTCTATCTGTCTTCTCGTGTGTCTGTTTCCTCGTCGCATGTATCTGCATTGTAGTTCTGCCTTGTAGAATTGAAGACGACTGATTGATTGCCTGGCTTTGCTTAGCACGTGTATGTATATAAACTGTATAGAATAGTGTCAAGCCTCCACCAATCATTAGTCACCTCAGTTTGAGTTTCGTTCGAGGGACGGGTGCCTGTAGGATTCAACATGTTGGCTCTGGGCCTCGCCTCTAAAGTGTGTGTGAACCTGTGCATCTATAAGGACCTCTAGCATTTCCTCTTATCACTCCTGATTCCAGGAAGGAAAGAAGGTTGAAAACACCCAGTACTAACAGTCTGAGTGACTTCAGAACCACTCCTACAATGAGATTGAGAAACATTACGGTTGGGGGAAAGTACAATAATGATACATTCAGTTTTTCTCTTTGGTTCAGCATCACAAGGCTGCATCTGGATACCTTCAAAACAGCACTCCCCAAAATAGCTAGAGACTGTCAGTACTTAATTTGTCACACTATTTCTCATGTTCTGTGGAAGCATTGATGCACATTCAGCCAGACTTCCATGAAGGGACTTACACTCTCTGCCTTTCATTCATAACTCAGTAACATTAAGGCCTATACTCAATTAAATTGCGAATGAAACTGGTTTTATTATAGAAGACCCAGCATTCAATACTGATGACGGAGTAATATACTCACCGGTTCAAGTTGAAATGCAGATAGACCCCATCAAAAATCAGTCCTTTCTTTTATTTCCTCTTCTTAGCCCCCAACCATTTCTCAAGTGCTAAAAAGTCAATAACTTACAACATTAACAATATAAATAGTGTAGTGGAATGGAATGGAATGGAATGATGTGACTCCCACTGACGTCTTACACCAAACCAGTGGTGGGTTGCTCTCAGTTCGGCCCAATTTGCACGAGCCGGTAGCGATGATAATGTGATGTCACCGAACCAGTTCTCCGTGGCCGGGAACTGGGCTCACCTGCCTGCCCCTACCTTATGTCTGTCCTTTATTTCTGAGTCTAATCCAGCTGAGGCGCAGTAATCCACTAAAAAGTGCCCATCAGCTGGGCTTAACTGCTCTGTGCATGTGCAGAGTGCTTGTTTTGAGCTGTATGCCAGGAAAGTATGTAGTGCGCATGCGCAGAGCGCCCTTTTGGCACGCATGTAAGTAAAGAGAACATGCGCTTGGCGATCACGTGCAATGCGTGTGCATGAAGAGAACTGGTGGTAAAGGAAAGTAGAACCCACCAAACCAACACACTAAGCCCAGCCTGGCTCAGCAGAGAGGGTCCCTTTTTTCCCCAACACCCCACCAAAGAGCAATCTTTTATCTAGTCTTTCTAGCCCCCCGCTCCCAATTCTGATATAATGTTTCAGACTGTTTAGAAAGGCTATGACTAATCATTTATTGAATTTATACACCACCCAATTCCCAACAACTATTTATTTATTTAAAATATTTATATGGCTACCCATCTTTCAGCCAACTGGGGGTCTCCCAATCTTCTTTCTATCTGATGCTACATCCTGTAATAACAGAACAGATTGCAGATAATGTCTGTGATGACAGTGACAGTTTCTGGGATCTCAAATATACACAGTTTTGCTTCTGAAGCCTCTTTAGAGGCTTTTTAAGATTAAGTCGCCGTGTAATTTCCACTAATCTTTGGTTCTAGCTTCCACACTTCAGTCCATTATAGCTTTCCTAAGTTTCACACTTGAACCATCCAAATTCTATGGCAGGCCTCTAAGATCAATTCCAGCCAGTCAAAACTGGGCTCTTTGTTCAGAAAAGGAAAATAAGATTTTTTATTTATCTTCTACCATCTCTGGCATAACTGCTAATAGCAGTTGTTAAATGGTTTAGTTGTAATTTGCTAAACTGTTTGGGCAACCACAAGAAGTGTAATTTCAATTGACTCTTCAATAGTAGGCATCATAGGCCGTTACAATATTACATGCCAGCCACTAGAATCTTACAAGTCTAAAGTGATTTACTGCTAATGAATGTAGCCATGATGAATACTTCCATAATTTCACACAGCTGTTGTTTATCCAGTATAATTTATAAAGCATTGCATGACAGCAAGTTGCAAAGAATATTTGCAGTATAAAATGTAATGCTGCTCATTTAACAGAAAATAATTATCACTGGAATGGTAAGAAGACATAGTGTTTCATGCTATACCTCCTTTTTATATAATTCAATTGACACATAATGTGTCATATGTGCTGAACCATAATCTGGTTTGGCTTACAGGTTACATATTTTATAAACTAAGGTTTATGGCAAGAATGTACAAACAATGAAAGGAATATAATGAAACTTTGGATAAGGTATATATAATTCATTATAATGTAAATTAATGGTTCTTCATACCTCCCCGGCAGGGGTGAAATCCAAAATTTTTCCCTATCGGTTCTGTGGGTATGGCTTGGTGGGTGTAGCAGGGGAAGGCTATTGCAAAATCTCCATTCCCACCCCACTCCAGGGGAAGGATACTGCAAAATCTCCATTCCCTCTCTTCCTGGGAGAAGGATATTGCAAAATCTCCATTCCCACTCCACTCTGGGACCAGCCAGAGGTGATATTTCCCAGTTCTCCGAACTACTAAAAATTTCTGCTACTGGTTCTCCAGAACCTGTTAGAACCTGCTGGATTTCACCCCTGCTCTCTGGATTCCATATGAACTTCTCCAAGAAAAATAGAGTTTGGGAAATCCTATACCAAGCAATGGCTTCTTTAAATAAAATTCCACTGCCAAGATTTGCCTTTTAAATTAAAACTATGGTTTATAAACCATAATGCCTGATTTGTAAAACAAGAATATGATTTAATGTGTTGCATGAATTACATTTCTTTCCAGAATGGACGAAACAACTAGAAATGTTTATAGAATAAGTAACCATTCATATGATGCCCTCCGAAGTGTTAAGGCACTTGGTGTTACTTGTGTTACTTTTGTGTAGGCTATCTCTGTGAGATGGAAGTGTGAAAGTGGGTTTGGGGATTAGTTCTGTTCTGTCAAGATAAAAGATATTCACTCTCATCATTGTCCTTTCTCCATTTTCCATAGCAGAGAAGAGCTCTCGGTATCCTCCAGAATAGGACTACGTGTCCTTTAAATCCCCAGATAGTATAAGTAATATCAGGATTGTTGTAGTAATCATCTAAAATTACTGGACAATAAGAAGTTTTTAAATCTTCTTCTGTAGGTAGCTCTGCTGTTGTTGACTGAATAGAGAAATATTGAAGCATCTTGACAAGCCCTCTTCTTACAAGAGTTTATGAATAGAAAGGAAAGTTATCAAACTAATGCAGCTGGCCTATATATTTACCTTAACCTGTTCCTGTTTATAGTGGCTTGGCATTTTCAGTACTATCATTTAATACATCAGCACAGATGTATTTTGGAGGGTCAAATGAATAGATTTAATCATTGCAAGGAAGGGAGACAATAGATTGTATCTACAATGCAAAGTTCCAATAACTAATAAATGTTATGTAATAAAGATTAGGTAATAATAAATATATATAACAATACAGCATTTGCAATTGAGGACAATTAAATCTATGCCTTCAGCATTAATATATCCATAATTACATTAAGAAACATGATAGAGAAGATGGCAATGTTGCTGGATTGAACACTTCTACAAATATCATACGGTACATCATTTAAATAATCCAAAAGAACGTATTATTGTCAATTGTAAATGTAAAAATAAAATTTATTTATCTACTTAGGTTTCTTTGGTCTACAATTCAAAAATGTGATAAAATAAATAAATAAAATTACATTTTTGATGTTCAGAGTTCTTTATGCAGAAGTAAAACCTCAAGCCCTTTAAAGAAAAATAGAATATTAATCTCACCAACAAGTTACAGTATAAGTATTATTTATTTATTCATTGTATGGCACATTCACATAACATTTCAATAACAACATGAGATAAAAATACAAAATATAAAAGTATGTCTAGATTATATTTTTTTGCTTCATTTGTCATAGCCAGAAAATCAGCAAAATAGCCATTATAGACTATATTTTGGCACTCTGAGACTATATGTTGGATAGTTTGTTTTTCTGTCCGAGAGTCACAATTCAGTGGTGGTATTTTACCTCATTTATAGAAGACATCCCCATATCTATCATGGTCAGTGCAAACTCAGTACAGCATTGTCCAAATCACAGATGGTTGGTTAAGTCAAGGTGGGTTTTCCAAGATACAAGGCAAACTTTGAGATTGGGGAGAGCATTTTTTTATCCAACGTTGTTTCCACATATTGTGTATATTAAAATCATCTTCTACAAGTATTGTAGCAGTAGAAATAGCTGGATGTCTAGATCTCAACCTCTTTCTCTCCAGGCATTCTACGGTGCTCAATATTGATAGTTGGAAGTTATCAATAATCTTTAGGTGTTTTTGGAGGAGGACATTTTTTTCGTCTTATCTCTGGGGGCAGTATATGACTAAAAATACAGTCAATATGTAGGAGTAGTTTGAACTGCCCCACTAACAATACAATCTGTGCCAAAATGTAATTGTACATCAATCCTATTTGGGTATCAGCTATTAAGCCATACTGAGGCACAGTATGTTGCTGAATAAATCAAGCTGAGTACAGATATCTGCAGTGAGTCTGTTGCCAAGCCTCAACTAGTGTTGCACAATTTGTGCAGAATATTATATCTACTTGTCAATTTGGAGCAATTTTTGTCAAGTGTTCTTTGTAGGAAAGTGTCCTGTTCAAGGTAACCCCAAGATATTTAGGGTATATATTGTGATTGGGCATTGGTCTTTCCGTGATATGGCCTTTCTCATGGGGTGCGAGGGAAGGTGCCAGCTTGGGTTATTCTTTCCTCTAGCTCTATGGACTGAGATGATGATTCTGAGGTTCTGTCTCCTTGGTGATGTTCCTCAGTTTGTCAATGAAATCAAAGCGAATGGAATATCATCTACAAAATAACACAAGCACTCCCCACCTCGGAAAAGTCAGACCAGGCCAAAAACACCGGGTGGGCCTGGCACCTCCCATCGCACTCCATGAGAAAGGGCATATCACGGTAAGACCAATGCCATTTCTCCATGGTGTGACAATGGGAGGTGCCTGTCTGGGAGATACCAAAGCCTCAACAGATCTAAGGGTGGAAGCTATCCTGGGCCGACGACCCCGCTGCCTCATGCACCCTTTGTAACACCCTCCGCCCAAATGCTGCCTCCGCAGAGGCATAAGAGTCAATCTTTGCTCTTTGTTCCAATTATATATTTATTTCTTTAGCTCCTCCCACTTTTCTTCTTTCTTTTAATATTTGATCT
>JANHFM010003854.1:44616-57068 GCA_032468115.1 Grayia smithii
AACTCCCAGAGCAGAGCTGGCTAGGGTATTCTGGGAGTTGAAGTCCACACATCTTCCAGTGGCCAAGGTTGAGAAACACTGCGATAATGCATATATAGTAGAAATCCTAATCAACCAGGAACCACGAATAAATAAGTTCATTTGTTTATTTTTTATTTATGTTTCATTTCTGAACTGTTCATCAAAAAGTTCTCTTTTTGTTGTTCTAGGTAGGTGGGAAAATACTGAAAAAAGGAGCTTATTCTAATAAGAAAGTTTTTTGTTTTGTTTTGCTTTCAGTATAACAGTCCACCATCAGTTCTGTTTTAATTTAGTCCAGGCTGGACTTGTTCATGGGCATTTGGGCTCAAATTGATATATAACAATGAAGCTGATTTAGTAAGTTACTATTTATCAGCCCATGTTATCCCCTAAGGTTACTGCTATGAGAATAATGAGACTTCTCAGGATGCCATCTTGAGTAGACACTAGAGTAGAGTAGAGTAGAGTAGAGTAGAGTAGAGTAGAGTAGAGAAGAATAGAGCAGAGCAGAACAGGAGTAGAGTAGAGTAGAGTAGAGTGGAGCAGAGCAGAGTGATTCATTCATTTGCCCACCTTACGGTAAAGGTGGGCAAGCAGATGAATGAATGAATGAATGAATGAATGAATGAATGAATGAATGAATGATATGACGTGACATGACATGACATGCTAGATTGCAGATTCCATCTAAATTTGGATCTGAAATACCTAGTCAGTTGTTCTTCACTGCTAGATTAAAAATCTTGGCAACATTTTGAGCTCCTATGTAAACCTAACTCTTTTTCCTTCTTTTCAGGCAGGTTGATTTTTTTTAAGAAAAAGAGGTCAACTTTCTAGTTTTAAAATGTTCCCCATTAAAGCCATACATGGAATTTAAGTAGATAGAAATCCTAGTATTGCGATTCAAACTTTTTTCCATTTTAAGCTGCCTTCTTTCATTCTTACTTAAAAAAAATAAATGTTTTAATGTCCTATATTTACACTTCAGTATTGATATCATCCTTTGAATATTGAAGTTGGACACAGAGAGGGAGGGGAGTCAAGCTATTTTCCAAGGCACCCGAAGGCTAGGAAAGGAATAATGGATGGAAACTGAACAAGGAGAGATTCAACCTGGAAACAGGGATAAATTTTCTGACAGTGAGAACAATCAACCAATGGAACAGAAGTTGCCTTTGGAAGTTGTGGAAGCTTCATCACTGGAGGCTTTCAAGAAGGGACTATCAGAAATGGTGTAGGGTTTCCTGCTTGGGTGGTAGGGTTGAACTAGATGACCTACAAGGTCCCTTCAAACTCTGTTAATCTGTTATATCTGTTATTAAGTTTTTGATTATTATTATTTATTGCATTTATATGCCGCCCTTCTCCCAAAGGACTCGGGGCGGCTCACACAATCAAAATATACAAGAATAAATGAAGGTGATATGTCCACCTTCAGCACTGGCAAAGAGCTAGGATCTTGTCTCTGGACAAAGGAGTGTACAGATGGAACTCCAATGGTACTATTTATATCAACCCTTTTGAAAAGGATATTAGATTGTTGGATTCAAAATCATTTGTCTTTGCAAAACAACAACAACAACAACAACAAACAACAACAGAGGCCAAGTTCAAAGGCAGTCATTAATGATTAGGAAGCTGGAAGCATGGATGAAATCAAAAGCAGGAGCCCACATCTAAGGAACTCTTGGGTAGCATCCTCATACAGATGATTCCTCAATTAAGGAATCAGTTCTTTATAAGACCAAACAGAGTGAAAATTCATCTTGTCCTAAAAGCATCTTTTTAAAGCACAGCGCTCTTGCCTTAGGGACTTGCATTTAGTTCACAAGTTATAAATGATCTTTTCACTATATTAACATGTTTTTTTTTCTTAGTAGAGATCTTGAACTTTAAATTTCTTCAGAGCGATTTCTCTTTGCAGTGTAAGAATTAAGGAGCTAATATAATGGGATGCCATCTCAAAATTTGGTAGGGAAATGGACAAGAACATGGTGCTGTCCAGAACTAAGGAGAAATTTTCTGTCAGAACAATTATTCAATGTAATAGCTTGCCTCTTAGGATCATGGGTGCTCCATCACCCATTTGACTGGGATGATGTAAGGTTTCCTCCTTGAGCAGGGGATTGGACTCAAAGACCTCCAAGGTTCCTTCCAGCCCTATGTTTCTATGTTTCATATTGGAATTACGTTCCTCTAGCATTGTGATTGGCTCAATGGCTAAGATGCTGAGCTTGTCGATCGAAAGGTTGGCAGTTTAGTGGTTTGAATCCCTAGTGCCACGTAATGGGGTGAGCTCCCGTGACTTGTCCCAGCTTCTGCCAACCTAGCAGTTCGAAAGCAGGTAAAAAATGCAAGTAGAAAAATAGGGACCACCTTTGGTGGGAAGGGAACAGTGTTCCGTGCGCCTTTGGCATTGAGTCATGCCGGCCACATGACCACAGAGATGTCTTCGGACAGCACTGGCACTTTGGCTTTGAAACAGAGATGAGCACCGCCCCCTAGAGTCAGGAACAACTAGCACAGATGTGCGAAGGGAACCTTTACCTTTACCTTCATTATTATCTTCCTAACAATAGCCTATATCTTCAGGAGGCTCATACTACAACAATTATTGTACCTAGCTGGCACCCATTCATCAATTCCTAACCATAAGCATTCATTCTAAATGTGGCAATTCTCACAAGAAGTTTGATTCTGAAATGGATGTCAGTAGGGCTGCTGTCCAGGCAAAGCAAAATCCACTAGTTTGCACTGCAATATTTTGACAAACATGAGTGTTGACAGTAAGCCCTTTTTGGAGTCTACAGTCCCATCCACACCTTTCCAACCTTGGCTGTAGTTTCGTGGTGTTGGGGATGAGCTCTTCAACTCTCTGATGTTGCACTCAACCGCATCTCTAGTGCAACTTGTGAAGCCTACGGTAATTTTATTTTCTTGTCTTATAATTACATGGTTGCTCTGTTTATCCCAGAAAATGCTATGGAAGTCTTCCAAGATGTCCACCATCTATGAATTTCCACCAATGGTTCCAGACATTCCACTGATTACGGTCTCCCTTTCGTTTTCCACAAAAACTGGGTGTAGGACACAAGCTGCAATTTTATGAATTCAACAATGGCCAGTGCAAGGCACAGCTGAATAACAGGGATAAATATTTAACCGAGCCGTGTAATTTATACACAGAATAATTGTGAAATATGCATGCAATAACACTGACTAAGAAAGGTAGCAATTTAGCTAATTGGCTGGAATACATTCAGTAATCCCAAATAAGAAGAGTGAAGACTTTAATTACGCTTTCAGAATTTGCTAATAAGAACCTTCCACAGTTTTGTTTATTTGCAGGGCTACACTGAATATTTACATTTGGGTAGTGAATTTTGCCATTTTAGAGCCAGAAAAACTGCTGCTGGTACTTCCTGGTTTTCTTGCCTTCATCCTTCTCTGTCCTTAGCTCTATTTCCTAAACAATTCATTCAATATGTGAAGTTCTTGTGCAAGAAAAGAAGATGAACATTTTTCAGGAATGAAGACAAGGAAAAGGCTTTGCTTGCTAGGGAAACAAATAGCTCCAACTTCTGAGTGAAGATCTTCATCACATCTCCCTTGAAAGTCCAAACATGTTACCTAACACCAATGATGTTACCTAGTTGTGTCATGAAATGTTTGCAAGAAAACAACCAAGCTCGGAAATCATCAAAGAACCCATAGTCCTCCTCCTCCTCCTCCCCCATTCTTCTCCATTCCCCGAACCCCACTCTCTGGTAGCACTGATGATGTTACCTAGTTGGGTCATGAAATGTCTGCAAGAAAACAACCAAGCTCAGAAATCATGAATGACCCCTTAGTCGACCTCCTCCTCCTCCTCCCCGCCCCCATTCTTCTCCACTCCCCAAACCTCACTCTCTTCTAGCACTGATGATGTTACATGAAATGTTTGCAAGAAATCAGCCAAGCTCAGAGAGCCCCAAGGAACCCAAACAAAATTCTTCCTGACTATCCCTTCCTTAGCCTCTAAGCACATCACAGTGAAATAGATGATTTCTGGTCTCTGAATTATGGACCAATATTTTTCCCCTTGCCTTGTTTGTTTTCGTCCATTTTGTTTCCTCCTGTTGCAAAAAAACTTGTTTTGATATTTAGTCTCCGAGTAGTTTAATGTTCTAGCGTTCCTGAGCTAGAAGTGACAACAGTTTATTCTATAGGAAATATTTCTACTTTCTGTCTTCTCTTAGGATTTAATTGATGCCGGAGAAGTCCAGGAGAACATGGGCTTATGGAGAGTTGTTGTTGTTGTTAGTTGCAAAGTCATGTCCGCCCATCGCAACCCCATGGACAACGTTCCTCCAGGCTTTCCTGTCTTCTACCATCCTCTGTAGTCCATTTAAGCTCATGCCTACTGCTTCAGTGACTCCATCCAGCCACCTCTTTCTCTGCCATCCCCTTCTTCTTTCGCCTTCAATCGTTCCCAGCATTAGTCTCTTCTCCAGTGAGTTATTATTATGGAGAGATGATGGTCTAATTAGAGACAGGACATGCCCAGTCACATCTTCTACCACTTCTCTTCATCAACAGTGCCAAAACCCACTGTAACAGCATCGCCAAAAAGGCATTAAAGATTGTAAACCTAATCTTGTGTAGCTTCTTCTCCGGTAATATTACACTACTAACCAGAGCATACAAAACATTTGCTAGACCAATTCTCGAATACAACTCATCTGTCTGCACTGTATATCGGACATTAATACAATTGAGCGCATCCAGAAATATTTCACAAGAAGAATCCTCCACTCCTCTGCTCGCAACAAAATATCTTATGCCACCAGACTTGAAATTCTAGGCTTAGAAAATTTAGAACTACGCCACCTTTGGTATAACCTAAGCATAGCTCATAAAATCATCTGCTACAATGTCCTATCTGTCAATGACATCTTCAGTTTCAACCACAACAATACATGAGCACACAATAGATACAAATTTAAAGTGAACCGCTCTAAACTTGATTGCAGAAAATATGACTTCAGCAATAGAGTTGTAAATGCCTGGAATGCACTACCTGACTCTGTGGTTTCATCCCCCCCCCAAATTTTAACCTAAGACTGGCTACTGTTGACCTCACCCCATTTCTAAGAGGCCTGAAAGGGGCATGCATAAGAACACCAGTGTGCCTACCATCCCTGTCCTAATGTTCCCTTTATTTCTATTCATTTTATGAATTCAATTCATGCTTATACTTATATATATTATCTAAATGTACTTGACAAATAAATAAAATAAATAAATACACACCACAATTCTTCTCTTGGTCCCTAAATCTCAAAAATGTACCTGTTTGATTGTATTAGTTGCTGTGTCTTTGACTGAGAGACTGTTCTTTCCACTTGGCTATCATTATAATCTTACAAGTTTACATCTCTACATCTCTATACGTCTTACAAGTTTAATTTCATACTGGCAAAAGCTAAATGTGTTTTCTGCTGTACAATTAGGAAAACATGCTTTATACTTCCCAAAATAGAGGGTTTTTTAAAAAGATTTTTTTCAAAAAAATTCAAATCATGTTTGGTAGTTTAGGATCCATCCTTGACTTCAATAAAACTCCTTGGATTGTAAAATCCAGGAAAGTTAAATCAACCATGATTATCATAATTCACAAAAATCTTCAAATAAATATTAGCAAAAAGAAGGCATGATATTATGATTATAAGGTAGCAGGGGTCTTTGGCAAATCATTTAGACTTTTTATTCTTGTGTTACAGATCAATAAAAATCAAGGAAAAATAAAATTTATCTTACATGGTGTTGAAAGGCTAACAGTGCCAAAGCTAAGAAACTTCTGCATAAAGGCATTGTGCCTTTAAGAAAAGTCATTAGCCATCAATTACCTATTAGATACAGTAGTTGCCCTTAATAATTTCATTTAGGTTACAGATATCAACAGCACTGGGTGCATAGTGTTACTTGACCAGATCAGTTTGCTCTGCTGGCTTCCTATGACTAAAAGCCATCTGAAGTCATTGACTATGGACCTTGGATTTAAGGGCTGGTCTAAGAAATAACATAAGGTCAAATTGTACGGCTTCCTTACAAAATCCATTTGGTTTCAAGATCTCAGTATCATGCAAAATCTATTAAAATTAATGTTTATTTCTTCTGATTAAGTGCCATCATGAACTAAAATGTAATTTGTAAATGTGGTATGTTTTCCAATTTTTGGATGTGACTCATAATTACAAGCAAAATTTGTTTATTTTCCAGATAATGTGTAATATTTGAGGCATTCTTTTAGTCATTGAGTTTTCATGTTTGGAAAGATTAATTTCAGATAGAGTTCATCTTGAGGTTTATTTATATTTGTCTGATTTATATAACCACCTGCTTGAGACATGACTCTGGATGGTGTATATCATCAGTGAGCAAACCCAAATTGGGTCTTATATTTTTATTTATTTTATTCATTTATTTCCACGAATTTATATGCTGCCCTTCTCCCAAAGGACTCAGTGTGGCGAACAAAGATTAAAAAACATACAAAGCAAGTTAAAATCCCAATTAAAATCAGTATAAAATCTAAAATAATTAAATAGTAAAACCCCCAAAATCAGAATCACCCCATTTGTTGAAACAGCCAAGTCTTTAGGTCACGACGGAAAGAACGGAGATCGGGCGCTGTCAGAGCTCGGTGGGTAACCCATTCCAGAGGGTAGGTGCACCCACAGAGGACGCCCTGCCCCTGGGTGTTGCCAGCTGACATTGTCTGGTCGACGGCACCCTGAGGAGGGCAGCCCTGTGTGAGCGCACTGGACGGTGGGAGGAAGGCAGGAGATGGTCCTTCAAGTACCCCAGACCTAAGCCATGTAGGGCTTTATAGGTAAGTACCAGCACCTTGAAGTGGATCCGGAGGGCCACTGGTAACCAGTGCAGCTTGCGCAGGAGAGGTAGTAACGGGGTAGTACAGGAGTAACGGGGAGCTCCCGTAACAACCCGCGCGGCTGTTACATAAAGCCAACATGGTGAATAATGAAACACAAAACACAGAAATGTAGGGATTCAGCCAACAGACTCATACCACCCCCTTGACCCAGTGCCTGGAGAAAGAGCCAAGTCTTAAGATCCTTCTGAAAGGCAGGTAGGCCAACTGAATCTCAGTGGGAGTGCGGGACGCTGTTCCAATGGACAGGGGCAGTAACAGAGAAGATACATCTCCTGAGTCACACTAGATGACATTGTCTAAGTGAGAGAACTTGAAGTTTGCAAAAACTGTCAAATTTTACTAGGTAGGCAAAAATAACCAGACAGAGGCCAACCAATGACTCCCTCCTGCTCCATGAAGAGCTGTATAGGTTAGAAACAGCACTCTGAATTGCAACTGGAAGTTTACCGATGACCAGTGCATCACAGAAAGTAAGGGTGTTACATGAATATCTCAAGATACAACTATTCTCACTGCTGCATTCTGGGCAAGTTACCGTGTTTGAGAAGTCATCATCCCATACAGAGCACATCCTATGCAGAGCACTTTGCAGTAATTCAATCATGTAACCACTAACTGGAACTGGCCCCAGAGGAAGGAGAGCCACTGTAACACCAGGTCTTTCATTTCCAATATCCCAGAGTGGTCCAGAATCTTGACTGATGGCACTGAGGACCAGCAAGAAATCAAGAAGGGTCAGAATGGATGCACCAACCCTCATCCTGCCATAGATCATCAAAAAATGCCATCTCCATACACAAGTCTCAAAACCAACTGAAAGGGATCAAGATAATCTGCCTCATCCAAAACCTGAAACTAGCCTGAGCAATATTTCCAGAACCTTCCCTTTTTAGAGACAAGTCAGGTGTTGGATCACCATGGCTGGCATCATTGAACTATTTGAAGACCTGCCCATTTTTTATTACTGTGCAATTAAATGAGATGCATGATAAAAGGGATAGTGGTTTGATTGCATGCTCACGCTTGCCATTCTAACTGTTTTGGCTTCTATCCTGGATGTCCAGTAAATACTTTAATAATAATTTACTTAAAAAAAAACAAATTCCTCAAGCTTCTTAAAAAATGTTTTTTAAGTTCACAACAGGTTTTTTTTAACCATAGATTTTAATGATGACGATATTCAGTACATGCTTTCATTTACATTTGACTCTTCATTTGTGTAATGGGTTTTTTAAAGTATGAAATTAAAGCTTAGCCCTGCATAAAAAGCAATCAGTAGTGGTTATCAGAGAAAGGGTGATTTGAGAATTCAACAACATTCTTTATTTAGGGATCTGTTTTGATTAAAACAAACCATTATTTTCTTTGTGAATGGATGGGTTGTTCTCCAGTATTGACTTTGAGACAATCTTAATTTTAATGCATTTGTGCAGGGTAGAGTGGGGTTCAAAATATAAATGAAAGGTATTTCACTAAAATGCTGTTACAGTTTTATGAAATCAGCAATATTTCTACCTCCTGGTAAATTTATGGAGGTTACAATAATCTTCATATCCCAATAGGTTATTGTAAGAGCCATAGTATAGATTGGATCACTTCCTCCCAGGCATAAAGAAACAATTCTACATTGGAGGAAATATTGTCTTGCAGAAGTCCCTCTTCCTCAATACCATGGAAACTTGTAAGGAACTCTGACAGAGTGACGAATTGGAGGATGACTGTGATCCCAAGATGTTTTCCATTCAGATTGATCCAAAAACCTCTCATTGTTCAGATATGACTGCTTTAATTAGCATGTATAATTTCCTTTCCACCAGTTGCAATGAAAATGACCTGTTTTGAGGGGTACATTCATAGAACAATTCCAGATGAAGAAAGAATGGGGGAAAAAATCCTGTTCATTTTCCTGATCTCTTAACTCAAATTTAGGAGCGCTTCGAAGGAAGCAGTTTTTCTGTCTTCACATATTTCCATTTTAGTTAATGAGATTCTTCTGTTTACTATTCAGTATGACATATGATTACTCTGAAACCAAACCCAGAAATTAAAAAAAAAAACTTACTCCCTAGTAGTCTCCATAGGATTTCAGTCTAAAGTTTATTAGGATTAAAGCTTCCCAACCTGAGGGCAATTGTAACGGTATGTAGAGACCCTGGGAGACAGGAGGAAGAGTCTCAGCCTAGGCAATCTTAGACGATCTTCGGTCTCACCTAAGCGTAGTACATAAAATTATCTGCTACAATGTCATACCTGTCAATGAATACTTCAGCTTCAACCACAACAATGGCATCGGCCCAGGGTACTTGCAGGACCACCTTCCTCCCAGCGCCCAATGCGCTCACATAGGGCTGCCCTCCACAGGATACCATCGGCTAGACAGTGTTGGATGGTGGTGCCTGGGGCGAGGGCGTTCTCTGTGAGCACACCGACCCTCTGGAATAGGTTACCCACTGAGCTCCGGACGGCCCCTGACCTTCGATCCTTCTGCCGTGACCTGAAGACACTGCTGTTCAAACAAGCAGGCTGACTGACAGGGGTTTTAAATTTTTATTTATTTTATTTTAAATTAATTTTTAATTTACTAATTTTAATTTTTCTGAATTTTAATTTATATTTTTGATTATTGTTGTTGTTGTAAGCCGCCCCGAGTCTTTCGAGAGAAGGGTGGCATATAAATCAAATAGATAAATTAATATATCAGATTATACTGTATGTGGTGTCCTGGAAATCATTGCTTGCACTTCTGTATTTTGAAAGTGGAAATCTGCAGTGCTACAGATGCAGCTGAAAAATATCTGAGCTTGTGGATATTCAAAAATTGTGAGCTTCTATGGAATAGAACCACCATAATTAGTTGAAATAGGTATCTGTTAGTATAGGTCTCTATATACAAAGTGAAGAATTGGTTTAGCATACAATACACTTTTAGATGAAACTGCCATATAAAATAATGTGTATGTTTAAAATACCATACATGAGTATTAAGATGATTAAAGGAGCTGGTCAAAATAACATGCAACTTACATGTTGTGATTGTATTTTTTCTCTGATACTTATAGTTTCAACTTAACTTTATATTGAAAGGATATAGGATAAATATAAATATAAATATTTATATATAAATATAAAGGATATATTGAAGGATCAAAGAATGATTACACTACTCTTTTCATCCATCATTTTATTCCTAAACTTGTCTTATTTTTGCCTTTTTGTTTTGCACTCAGCAGAAAAGAAATTTGGGGTTCAAAAGACTATTGTCAGGATCCAAAAGCACATATACATTTTGAAGCCGACAAAATGGTGGCTTTTGTGGGAAACTGCTAAAAATGTTACTGCACACAACCACCACCCATCTGCTCACTGAAACAATTTGCATCAAAAACTCAGATGGCAGAGGCAATGTTTTGTTTGAGAAAGTAATGAAGAAACATCTTTTCAGTACCAGTTCTATGGTTTTATTTTAAATTGAACTGCTTATTTTCTCACTTTAAAAAAAGTGTCAGGACATGAATTTCCATGAATTTCTTTTTTTTTTTTTAGCGACACATTCATTTATGAACACAGCATGGCTACTTTAGCAGAACAGCAGCTACCATTATTAAGGATCACACTACGTTTTCCCATGTTAAATATACAGTCCCAGTATACTTAGATCAGGGGTGTCAAACTTGATTTCATTGAGGGCCACATCAGGCTTGTGTTTGACCTCGAGGGGGGCAGAGTGGGCATAGCCAATTTGACATCATTCATGTCAAGGGTGCCTGTGGTGGCCCGAGCGCTCTGACTAGTGAAAATGGGCTCCCAAGCTCCATTTTTGGCTGTAACAGTCTCCTGTAACCCTCTGCTGGTGAAAACAGAGCTCAGGATGGCCACATGTTGTCCCTACAAGCTCTCTTTTTGCTGGCAGAGGTGCTGCGGGCTGGTCTTTCGCTCTTTCCAGGGCGGCCCCTTGGGTCAGATCTAAGCACACTGTGGGCCGGAACTGGCCCATGGGCCTTCAGTTTGACCCCCCTGACTTAGATCCTCTTCCGGGTCACCAATCTCTGCAGGCCAAAAACATAAATATAATTTCTTGGGTTGAATCAGTTCAAAAAAAAAAAAAGGATAGTCTTTATTTACTTTACCATTTATCACCATCCATGCTGCATGAACATTCATTCTGATTTGTTTTCCAAACATGGGAAAAATAATTATTTAAATAAAGAGTGAATATCAGATGCAGTTCATAAAAAAAGAACTTGTGTGCAGTTGCTATTCATTGAGTGGTTTTATTACCAGTAGCCCTTTGTCTACTCTTAAACAATATATATGTAGTCTTAGAGTTAGTAGAGAAAGTCACATGATTCTCATTCAGTAATAACTGCAGGACCATTCACAATCAGAACGTGAGTCGAGAAAATGTGAGTATACACAGTGTTTTCTAAATACAAAGATCAGACCTCCCCCCCCAAGAAAGGAGAATAAAAATGGGAACGTTTCCAAACAGAGAGATTTCTGCTTTTCTTGGCAGGAATATTTATCAAGCAAAAGAATGTGTTGCTTCTCTGCAAATAAGAAATTTATTCAGAAAGCATTCAAAAAAAGAGGAAAAATGGAGAGCAAGCTGGATTGGAACAAAGATCAGAAGCTAAATAATCACTTTTGTGGCTACCACATGTAGAAGAGAAAGAAGACTCTTTTACAACCATCAAATATACCTTCCTCTGCAACCACCTAATCTTCAAAAACCAATTTAAGTAAGTACTGCAGCTAGAATAACATCAGGATACATACACGAAAAGAATATTTACAAGATAGTCACAACAATCTCCCAGAATATCATTCCACAGTTCCCTATACCCTGAAAAAAAAAAGGGGGGGGGGAGAAAGTTCATCAAGCAAATGGCACAGATCGTCCTCGACTTATGACTGCTCATTTAGTAACCATTTAAAGTGCAGGAAGTCCCCTCCCCAGATTAAAATATTCTTTATTTTTAATATTGAGAAAGGCAGGATAGCATATTTCCCAAAGGAGATATAGAGAAAACATGTTCTTAAAGGCAGAAAGCAGCCTCAGTCTTTCTTAATAGCCTCCAGCAGATGCCTAAAGTATTTAGAGGTGGATATTTTGTGTCCATTAAGAAAGACTGGACCAATCTTTTTGCAAACAAAACACAGAGAAGGTTGCAGCTGATGGCATTAAAATTTACATCCCCCACCCAAATTCTAAGTACAGGACATGACCTTTAGGACATAATAGGATTAAGCCACCACCATTGAAATAGTCCATAAGGAAGGCTGAGCACCAAAGAATTGAGGCCTTTGAACTGTGGTGCTGGAGAAGACTCCTGCGAGTCCCTTGGATTGTAAGGCGATCAAACTGGTCAGTCCTAGAGGAGATCAACCCTGACTGCTCTTTAGAAGGCCAGATCCTCAAGAGGAAACTCAAATACTTTGGCCACCTAATGAGAAGGAAGGACTCACTGGAGAAGAGCCTAATGCTGGGAACGAT
>JANHFM010003855.1:17265-29602 GCA_032468115.1 Grayia smithii
AGGAGGGATTTTATATTATGTAAAAAATTTGGTTTTTTGTAAAACTTTTTAATAATAATTTAAAAAACCAATATTGTAGATCTAGCAATATGAATAGCCTAAGCATTTCACTATTTTTTAAAAAAATATACATTTTAATATATTATAAATTTTAGCATACTGTTTTTAAAATGAAATTAATGTTTTCTGTTATTACCAATGATAGTTTAAATTTATGATTACAGTAGTTTGATTTCCTTCTGCAGTTTTGATAACTGAGGATAGAAAGAGAAATAGGGGTCAAACTAATAGAAGATATTCCTCAGAATGAAATCACATGGTAATAAAGAACTAATTTGATTTTTTTAAAGAATAGCATAATAATCTAATGCATATTCCCTACTATAAGTTAAATACACCTGAGTTTCCCAACTTTTCCAGCTTTGTGGATCAGTGGGGGGGAGAAGGAAGGTTCTGCGCAAGTGGTGGATGTGCAGCTCCATTTGCGCGAGCATCGGTTAACAGGAAAACAGATGTCTTCCTCTGGTTATTTCATAGCCGCATGTTTAGTATGACCAACAAAACAAACATTTGCTACATAACAAACTAAGAATTATTAGAGCAGTGTTTCTCAATCCTGGCAATTCTAAGATGCATGGACTTCAACTCCCAAAATTCTCCAGCCATCCATTCCACTGGGGATTTCTAGGAGTTGATCTGTAGATCTTAAAGTTGCTGAGATTGAGAAACACTATATTGGAGCATAGACCATTTCAGAATTTGTTTTCTTCACATTTCCCTTTTTAATTGCTGTTTGGGCATTGTCTGATTGATTTTTAAACCAACTCATACTATTTACAACTTGCCAATTCTAAGGAAATTTAGATATGAATATGTAAACAGGCAATAGTATATGCACTTCTAATTTATTAATGTGTATTTCCTTTTTTAAAAAAATTATCCTGCAGGTCTAGATATTTAAATGACAATTTTCCTTCATTTTGTGATCCACAATGACAAGGCTGTAGATAGATTTGGTTGAACTCCAAATCTAGTAAGTTTGTGAGTTGACGATATACTTGAAATATCTTCAGTCCTTTCTCACCAAGCCACAATTTGGCAGTTCAGATTTCTACAAAAAGGAGCATAATTCTTTTTATTTCTACAAAGAGCAACTGTTTCAATACTTTTTCTAAGGGAGATCCTGATTAAAAGAAAATAAAAAATGTTCTCCAGAAGTCAGAAGCTGTATTTTTTAAAAAATACTACTGTTAAAATTGTGGGTCTCAGTGAAAGAGTTCAGTTTACAAACAAATATACAGAAAAATGATGAAGCAATAAAATCATGAGTAAAAGTGAAATGTTTTATCATTATATAGAGGTTAGTTTTCTTAATATTTAGGAAAGTTTAATTTAATTGGGATAGAGAAGAATTTCAGCAAGACTTTTGAAAGAACCATTTCAGCAGCAGTAAAAAAGAGAATGGGATGCATGTATCTCAACTCACTGCTGGTTTTGAATCTGAAAAGAGGCTACTGGCTACCAGTGTCTTTTCTGGTAGACCACTAGACAATATATGGTAGCATAAGAGCTGAAACAACTTTATGATGGAAGCCTTAAACAAAATAAAATATTTAATAAAATCATATTGGACACTCTTTTGAGAAGCAATTGGGCACTCTTTTGAGAAGAATCAGAGGGGTCCATATACTCTTCCCTCATAAACAGAAGCCATGGTCAGGAAGATTTTATTGGTTTCCTAATCTCATCTTCAACCTCTTCTTCCTCCTCTGTGTGCAGCAGCAGGATAGAAGGAGGAGGAGGAGGAAGAGGAAGAGGAGGAGGAGGAGGAGGAAGAGGAGGAGGAGGAGGAAGAGGAGGAGGAAGCACGGAAACAAACAAATATAAATTCCATTCACCTGAAATAAGGAAGAGAAAGAACCTTCAGCAATGGCAAAATTTACAGAAGCCAAGACAGGGTTCATGGATCAGGCACAGCCTCACAAGCAGTTCTACTTTTCACTTGCTAAATAAAGTAGAAGATTTCAAGCTAAGTCCTTGAGGAAAGAGAACTGGGCACACCCTTGACACTTTCTTCAAAATTTGGATGGGCAAATACAACATCTGTTGTATTGACATAACAGGTAAGACTGTCCTTTAGATACTCAAGACCCTATTTTACCACTGCTTACCTCTGCACATTTAGTGACAGCCAAGAATCAAGGAGCACTTTCAAACTATGATCCCATTCTTTCAGTGGTATGCAATGTTGTCTAGAACACGATGAAATTCAATCACCAAGTCCAGGTTCTTATTAACCAGAAGAAGTTAGATTCAGTAATTTCAGCTTGCCTCCTCGCACTCACATAATTATTGAACTTCATCAATATTTAGAAATAACAGACCCATTGGGAGCTGGATCATTCCCCAAAGGCAAAGTTGCCTGCAAACTTTCTAATGACAGAAATGTTTGGTGCTGAGTAAAAGCAACAACAACAACAAAAAAAACAAACAATCTCATTTATGGTTCATAAGACAAGGACTGTTACAGGTATGATGTTTTCATAGCAGAGGTCAAATATTTTCCTTTCATTTAGGAAACTGACACTCAAATCTCATTATCAACTATCCAGAACCAGTAGTCACAGCTCAATAGGAGAGACAGGAGCCAGCACGATCAACCTTCAATGTGCCATACCATGCATTCAAGAAGGTGCCAGAGATGATCTGGCTGAAATACATTCTGACATTTCAAAGAAAATCAACAGATATTTTCTTCCACCTTTATTCTCCAGGAGGCATCTTGGGGCATTTAGGTTATTAACAACTATCTTGCAGTGAGTATAAATGTGATAAATTAATAATTTTATAATATCAATATTGGTATCATTTTAATTATTTATATCAGGAGTTTTCAATTTTTTAACCTTAAACCTGTTAAAAAATACCCAGAGAATTTCTGATCTGCAAATGGCAGCCTAGTTGTTTCATTTTCAGGGAAAAAACTCTGCACATTTCTATGTATCCTAGAAAAAATGCAATGGACATTCCTGCTCAAGTTTTGTCCTTAGTCTCTCACAGAACTGCATTGAGTTTTTGGGGAAGGGTAAGTTTCTAATTTGAAAATCTTGATTTATACTACTCTTGATATGTTAGCCCTAGGTTCAAGAAGAGGAAAGCTCCAGGATATTTGTATTACAATAAAAATAAAAGCTAAACGGGAAATAACACAAAAAAAAAGTATTTAAAAGATTATAACAGCAGCCCAAGTTCTCTATCTGTACTAAAGGCTTGATGGAGCAATAAGGTTTTAACCACCTTACAAAAGTAAGGTGGTAAAACAGTGTTTCCCATTCCTCCTATAGTATGATGTTCCATCAAAAAAGAGGGTGCATATTTGTGTGCATAATAAGAATGTACATACGTGTATGAATGTGTGGGTTATATATCAGCTTCATCAGGTTATCTAACAAGAGGACCCATAAATAATCTTAGCATTCAATAAAGAAGAATCGAATAGGTTTATGTAAGATTCAAAGCATAAAAAATACTCAGAATACCTTGGTATACAGATTACACCTTAGAGTGGTTTTCAATTAAAGTCTGATTTATAAGGACCATTCTCAGAGGTAGAGGATAAGTAATTGGACACAGGACACCTATAGTTTTGGCTCTGAAGACAGATCCTGGTAATTGCAGGGCCTGAAGACATCAAAACAACCCACTTAGAATTCTGGGAGATAAAAAAAATATTTTATCTGAGGAAGAAGTACAGGATTAGGAGGTATAATTCATTTGTATTAGTAACACCTTTTTCTGATTAACAGCTTGTCTCTAGATTCTCTATTTCTTCATGTAGATAGACAGCTCCTCGACAGTCTTGGGAATCTTTCTTTTAAGCAGTGTTTCTCAACCTCAGCCACTGGAAGATGTGTGGACTTCAACTCCCAGAATTCCCCAGCCAGCAGAGCCAAGTGGCCGAGGTTGAGAAACACTGCTTTAAAGCATTTATCTTGCTCTGCTGGAACTCCCTCCCTTGCTGAGGAAAACCATAACTAAAATACTGGTAAAATCTGGGCTACAAATCAAGGGGAAAAATGTTTTTCTTATATTCCTTGTTTACTTATTACAGTGATTTTATGCCACCACAATCTAAAGAACCACTCTGCTGTAGCTGTCAAAGCATGAGACTAGAAAGCAGGAGATTATGAGGCACGAAGCCAGCTGACTGACTTTGAGCCAGTCCTTCTCTCTCAGCCCTAGGAAGCAGGCATTGGTGAACCACTTCTGAAAACATTATCAAGGAAACAGCAGGGACTTATCCAGACAGTTGCCAGCTTGGGGGCACAAAAAAAATGGCTTATAACACTAAAATATTAAAAACACCACGTAACTTTCTTTCTCTGTGCTATTAGATTGGTTAGCGTGAATCTGCAGCAATTGCGAATCATACTCTTTTCACTAATTGGACTTTTGTGTCTCAGAGTTTATTTACTGTTGCTTTGTGTAACTGAGAATCATTTAATAGATCCATATAATGTGCAAATGTGAATCTAGAGATCTCTGCTGAATACTGTGCAATTGATGAAGTGGCATGATGTATTCCTGTAGGATATTTAGATATTAACTATTCACGATATTATCTATTAACTTCAGGGAATAAAGGCAGTCTGCAAATAAAGTTTCATGGTGAAAATAAAAATTAGCTGTATTGTAGAAGCTAGATTTCTAGGTTGGGAGAACAAATGGAGGGGAGGAGGATCAATGCTGGAGGTGGCAGCTGAACTGATGGCAGATTCTGGCTCCCTCCCTTGCTCTCTACTGTTCACCTGTCCATCTTTTTGGTTGTCATATTGATGTATTCTCATTGTGTTCTTTTTCATAGTTTATTTTACTGTACAATTATTTTACTTTTATTGTGTTTACACTTTTTTCATATCTTCCTTTTTATTTATTCCTTTTTGTAAGTTTCCTAGAGTAGCCCCATGGCAAGACAGGTCGCAAAATAAAATAAAGTCTATTTTAGATTTTCCATATTGATTCTGATTCACTTTTGAAACAGTTATAGCATCCATGGGAAGGAGAGAAATACTATTTTAGCTTTTTTCCCCTCCATTTTAAACAAAGATTATCTGTTCCTATAATTCTATTTCATAGATACTTATTAAGTTTCAAATGCTTACATGTTCACAACAAAAGCTAAAAACAAAAACCCACTCCTTCAATTAGTACTCTTGGCTTTGTATTTCTCTCCTTCCTACTCCACCTCAACTGCTACTAAAATAATAATAAATAAAGAGCCCTTGTGGTTCAGAAAAGTGGCATGCAATTGCGGCATTTATCCATGGATCATTTTATGAAAGCTTATGAGAAAAGAAACTGCTGAGTTTTTAAGGTACCACAAGATTCTCCTATAAGAGAACAATAATCAAACTTCAGCTATAAAAATGTAGGTGTATTGGGAATTCCTGAACAATTTTCGGAAGAAACTCAGGCATTTTTCTAGCTCAGAGAAACTCCTCTGTAATAATCTGGCCTCTATACTCATCAGAAGCTGCCATCTGAGAGTAACCATCTTAAAAACAATTCGGTCTTAATTTTGGGTGTTTTTAAAAAAAATAAATTTTCCAAAGTTCACACCAGCAGGAGCATTTTACATTTTATTAGGAACATGATGTGGTTGTAACCCTTCCTCTTCCTCTTGTTATAATTTGATAAATGTATAAGATTATGGACTGGCTTGATCCATGAACTAGTCCACAGCAAACATATGTACATAGCATGATGCATGTTGATTCCAGGGGTTCATTCCAGAGTGACCCTCCTTTTGCAAATTTCTTCTCTAATAAATAATTCCTATAGAAATTTCTACTTGAAATTATGTCATCGTATGTGAGAAAAGAAATAATTAGATATCTTTATAATTGCTGTCTCTAAAAGCAGTTAGTATTCTTTTATACCATTCTGTATTGCTATTAGAAGCAAGCACTTGATGCATTTGCCTTAGGTGGGATCACAAAATGTCCTCAAATCCCTCCACATTCTTTCATGTTAGGGAAGTCCTTTATAGCAAAGCTTTAGTCAGTGATCATAACAATGCAGTATGATTTAGGGGTGGGTGGAGGAATGTAGATAAGAGCACCAGAAAAAGTCTGCTTAATTTTTTTCTTGCTACTTTTCCTCTGCCTATGAACAGCTGGTGGAGCACAGGTTTGAAGGAAGAAATGGGACAAAGGAAAAATACTTCCCTCTAGCTTTCTAGCTATAGATCAAAGCTCGGTGGCTGCATTTCAGCTTAACACGTTCTGTATACTAGAAGCATTATACAACGACAGGTAATTCATAGTGTGGCTGTAATCCTACGATCGCATCTGAGAGGAACCTCATTAATCAAAGTGGAAGTTTTTGTGAAACAAAAGTGCAAAAGTATCAAACTCTGTAATAAAACCCACTTTTACAAAGAGACATTAAATGCTTGTTTCTCAATATATCCCTTTCTATGGTTGGTCTAAAATTTACTCAAGTAGAATACATCAGTCTCAATGGTATCCTACAAATTATTGTATAGTTAAATAGAGGATATACTCGGAGTCTTCTACTGGATCAAAAGGAGTTTATGCCACTTTTATCACAACAACAATCAAGACACAGATGCTTAAAAAAATCAAAAGAAGCTTGTTTCTAGATGGAGGAAAGAATATGATCAGGAAGTTTTCCTTTGCCCAGAAGCTGATCTCATATCTCCATATGGGAAGATTCTGAACTAGTCTTTATATAAACTGCAATGGGAATTACCAAAGATGAGCACAACACTCCACTGTTCCCATAAATGGATCTGGAGACTTATTAAGAGAAATGGAGAGCTTTTGGTATTTCTTTCAATCTATACTTGTATCATACAAACAATTATCCTTGCTATCTCAAACATTTCATTTTAGCATTAAATGCATCTGACACTATACCAAGGCTAAGGATTCCACCCAAGTCTACACATGCACTTTTCTTACCTACATATGAGCAACAGAATATCTCCACTGATTGAAAAAAGCAGCATCTACTGCAAAAAGTATTTGTGGATTTGTACTATAATTGCAGCATGGGAAACAGTTAACAACATAATCACAATCGTAAAGCACAGTGTTTTCACAGTACCTTAAGTAGTCTGACAGATGGGAGAAAGGCAGCATGGCAGAGCTTCCGAATGGTCCAATTTAGTGGTCGGGGAGCATCACTTTGACTCATGACCCTCAAATATTCCACTGGAATAATGAAACACAAACCTTACCAATGTCTAAAAAACAAATGCTCTTCCACTGTGCTGAAATTCCATGTCCATTAGGGGTCCACACCTGCAATTCCATTAGCCAGATGTCTCTTTTAACTTGACTGAAAATCTGACAAAGTGCTTTAGCCACTGATTTGCTTTAGCCACTGATCCTCCGTAAGAAAACACCTTCCCAGCTTGGATTGGTTGTGCTCATGCATACCAAATGTGTTGAATGAGAGCAATCAGACTGCTTGCTGCTGCTCAGGGGAGGGCTGCACCGTATTACAGAGAAAGGGACAGCATGCTCTAAAAAAAATGCCTGCAGTAGAGCTGTGTGCTCAATTCTTGCTCCTTTAGAGCACAAGCATTCTGTTTTTTGCTTGCTTTTTATCACGGGAAACTAGCAACAAAATATATCAAGCAATCCAGCAAACCAGTAGACTCCAATTTCTCCTGTAGAGCATAAGTGAAGATAAAAAGCTTTCAAGGAAAAGGGAGGGGTTTAATGACGATAATGAGAAGAGCTAGCTAGCTCTGAAATAGTTAAAAATAATCTAATCGCTCTTTGATGAACTGTATCTGATTTTAAGAATTTTAATTTAAAATTGTAATAGTCGTGTTGCAATGCATATATTTTATTATTAGCAAATGAACGGGGAAGCCCTCTGACAAGCTGCCAATTTTACTTAAAAAAATGTAACTGAAAATCGTTTGCATTTCTTTTTCTTTCTTTGCTAAGTAAACCATATGAGGTCTCACAGAGCAATGGGTAGCATAAGACTAGAATCCTTCAGTTTAAAGGATGAACTAAAAACACAAGGAAGTATCAATTTTCATGTATATCTCAGAAAAAAAGGAACTTTAACTCTGTTACAACCGATGTAACCATGTACATTGGATTAGGGTAGCCTCCTGCTTCCTTGGTGTGTGCATTTGTATGCATTCTTTCATGAAGAGGGGAATGGCTGAACTTAAAAAAAATGTAGCTTTTCTTTTCAATGCTGTATACACACTACACTGCCTTTAAAGAGGTTAAGCCTTTAAAAGTGTCAAATGTGATTATGGCTATATGAACTTGAAAGGAGCATTCAACTGTTATGAGTTTGGAGGAGGTTGATTAAGGTGACCCCAAAGGATTCCTTTTTCCCATAAAACTTGACCTAATTTCTTGAGTCCAAGATGTCTGTGAATTGAACTACCAAAATAGGTAGTCAGTGACAATGCCTCCTAACATCAAAGGGGCAAGTGATAGATGTCATTGTGTTTTAATAGCCCAAGAGGTGGAGGCTGAGAAGGTATGGAAATTACTTCATCTTACTTTCTCCCAGGGGTCAAGAAGGATTGTCATTTTTGTGATCACCCGTTAGCGGACGTAACCTGCAAAATGCTGTGGGTATATTCTAGAAATCTGGTGTGGAAGAGTAATCTTTAGAGTATCAATGCAATAAATGCCTCAGTTTATTTTCTTCTGTACAGTATATATCTGTAAGCAAACATTATATCACAGAACGAACATCATTCCTCAGAGACTTTTTTCTAAAGAAACCAAGTCTCAATTTAGTGCTGATACCTCTGAAACTCCTCATTGCTAGGAAGCAAGGCTCATATGCATAACACAGTATTAAATGTTATCTTAAAGAAAAAAATTGTAATTAAACTTTTCACGATATTGGGTTATTATTAAGAGGCTGCAGGCACAATACACAGCCAACAACAAGCACAGTTTTCATTCTACTTAAACATATGTAAATGTTCCATTTATAGAATGCTTTAGGCCACATTTTTAAAAAATACTGCAAGGAGAGGAAGATAAAGATATCTAAGGAGTCAAGACTATCAATAGCTGCTAACCATTGCGACTAGATTATTTTTAATATAGCTCTAATAATAGATGGTGGGAACACAATTGGAAATATGAAATATTTTTCACCTACAAAAAGGCATCTGGAATGGAGTATGGGATTTGACAGGTTTGTTGATCCCACAACAACTATCCCACACAGGTTCATCTTTCTATGAACCCAGAAATCCTTAATTATTTTATGATCTTCAGTGAATCTAAAGAAAACTTGGAATAGTATGGTATAGTATTGGATAGTAATATTTGTCATTTATAACATTTTTTTCTATATTAATAATGATATCAATCCAAGTATAAAGTCTTCTGTGTCCATTAATATCAGTTGTTTCATTTTTCATTTAAGAAGGTTCCAGGATTACCTTACTTTTCAGAGTATAAGACGCTCTGGAGTATAAGATGCACATTAGTTTTTGGGGAGGAAAACAAGAAAACAAATTCTGCCTCTGCCTACCAGCATCCATCGATATTCTTCTGGCTAACATCCTTGCAGCAAATAGCAGCACATGGTCAGCACATGATCACAGCCTGGTTCAGCACAAGCAGCTGATTGGCGGGTGGATCGGTCTCCCGGAATAGGCTGTAGGGATTGCCACAGACCATTGCCGCCTCCACGCCTTGTGTTTTTGGCCTCTATGCTTCGCGTTTTTGGCCTTTGTGCCTCGTGTTTTTGGCCTCCGAACACTCCGCTTTAGACCCGTTCCAGGCTGCGGGGATCGCCACAGCACATCGCCACAGCACATTGCCACTCATCGCCGCCCCCACATTTTCAGCCTCCACATGCCCTGTTTTTGGCCTCCGTGTGTGCATTTTCAGGTGGTTCCAGGGGGCCACTGCTGATCCCCACCGCCTGGAACCATCTGAAAACGCAACACACGGAGGCCAAAAATGGGGCATGCGGAGCTGAAAACATGACATGCAGAGGCTGAAAATGCGATGTGCGGAGGTGGCGATCGGCGGCTATGTGCTGTGTCAGATCCAAGGGCTGACAGAGATACCAGCTGGTGCTTGCAAAGTGACTGAGTTCAACCCAGAGAGGTGTTGAGTTATAAGTTATAAGTTTTTCAAACAACTACTATGGTCATAAACAAAGCTTATGTCAACATTAAATGGGCCCAATAAACAATTTAAAATCATGTAGAAAGAAACTAAGGGGGGGGGGAATTAACAGCACACCTGCAACACCCACACTCAAAACAGAATACCTATTTTCAAGTTGGCAGATACAGAAGGACAAATAAAGTGAAAATTAAAATGTGCGAAACATACTTTTTTTATTTATTAAAACAATCTATAACATTTCTGCAAGCACTTTAGCACTATAATAATTTGACAAGGCAACATCAATGAGTTTACAGTTTTCTTATTCCCAGCATAGTCATAATGTTGACTGCAGGTGCCTTTAGGGAAATGGGGAAAACAGGATAAGCTTAAAGCAAGGGTACTGTATGTTCTTACTAGTAAGCTCTTACTTTTGAGCTCGCAAGCAAATCAGCTCCTATACTTATCCCCCAAACATTCCCATGAAATTCTGTATTAATATGCAATACCCTACATCTTATAGGTTTCCTTAATCAAACAAAAATAATCTTGTTGTCTTTAAAAAAAACCAAGTAGTTACATATCACACATCTAATGCTCCTATTTGATCAAATAACTACCACTAATTTTGGTTATGGTGGATGGTGGTGGAGTTGAGAAGACTGTTTTGCACATCTGGATGATAATGAGCTTGGTGAAATATTGTCAATTCTTTTTTATGGTATTGAAACATTCTCTGATTGCATTGTAATATGAATTTTTCCAGGATTGCTCTGTGTGTGTGTATGTATGTAAACAATTTAATAGGGTTTATAAGCCAAGCTATTTGAAGAGTAATGGTGATTTTGATAAATACTATCACAAATCCCATTGGAGAAAGAAACAGACGTTTGGTTATGTTAACATGACAGAAAGAAGAAAACAAAGTACAGAATAGAGGAGTAATTATTTCAGTTATAACTATTCTTGTGAAATCCTTAAGGATTCAGCTGTAACCAATTTTACTATACTCTTGAAAGTCATTTTTGTGCTTTAGAAATTACATCCAGCATTAAAATTATCAAACAGTTAGCATTCACACTGGCAGTCTTTTACTGTGAAGCAACACTCCTCAGAAATAAGTGGAATAAACTTTTACTTAAACTCAATTAATTTGGATATAATTCTATAGATTACTATTATAAAGAGAAAAAAAATAAAATACTTTGTTCATGTGAGAGAAAGCATGTTCACTGGGGATAAATCTGGAAAAAAGCTACTTATATTAACAAGCAAATAATTTTTGCTAAATTCTTATGTAATATTTTCAAAGAATGATATGCTATTTGCAAGTGATATCATAAAAGGCTATACAGGTAGTCCTAGACTTGCAACAGTTCATTTAGTGACTGTTTGAAGTTACATTGGCACTGAAAAAAGTGACTTATGACCATTTTTCATTCTTAAAACCGTTTCAGCATCCTCATGGTCATGTGATTTACATTCAGATGTTTGACAACTGGTTCATATTTATGACCCAGGGTCATGTGATCAGCTTTTGCAACCTTCTAACAAGCAAAGTCAATGGGGAAGCCAGATTTACTTAACAACTGTGTTACTAATTTAACAATTGTAGTGATTCACTTAACAAATGTGGGCAGAAAAGTCATAAAATGGGGCAAAATTCACTTACCAAATGTTTCACTTAGCAACATAAATTCTCAGCTCAATTGTGGTCGTAAGTTGAGGAGAACCTGTACAGAGATTTCTCTTCAAAGATCTCAAAAGAAGTAACAAACAAGAATATTCAGACTTCTTATATTTTTTATTCTTACAATAATTAATATAATGTGGAGTCACTGGGTCAAAATTGTAAGCAAAAGAATGACAGTATGACTTTAAGAGGGACATTTTTGAAATAATGTTACATACTTCTGAGCTGAAAATATATAGTGCAACTGCTTTGGAAAATAACAGAAGGGTATGCCTAGTACATGAAAATTGTTGAAATTTGGTGATTTTGGGCTGAAAAACAATGCTATGATTTTTGTCAGCCATTTTGTCAGCTATGTGGAAATTGTCAAAAGTGTGGCTGGAACCTTCCAGGATCTAAAGGTCCCCATTTCCATTCTTAACCTTAGATCAGTGGTTCTCAACCTTCCTAATGCCGCGACCCTTTAATACAGTTCCTCATGTTGTGGTGACCCCCAACC